>LPNX010963619.1:0-34827 GCA_001517045.1 Pseudotsuga menziesii
TGAAAGAATTTTTATACAATGTCTCTACACAAAGTTTGTAAACAGATGATGTGTAGACCACACATGATAGCATTTAGATTTGATGTGCTGCGATCAAAATGTGTTGTTATTATTGAAGTAATGACATCATCGATGGAAAGATTGACAGTGATTTATGAAGTGCTTTTGAAATCGGTGTAGATTGTAATCGCTACAAGATCTGACTTGAGTGGATGGTTAATTGAATTTTTTTAACAAGGCGCCGTATTGCTTTGAAGACGCATTCAAATTTGAAAACTGTACTCGCGTGTACAGGTGGTCATGAGATTTGATGTGATTCAAAGGATCCTTATAGAGGTTTTTTCAAATATTTATAGTCAATAACGACATTTCTGAAGGTAGATGAGATTGTAGAAGTTATTTAATATGATTGATCTATTTCCTGCGATTTGCTCATTCATATCTCTGTGAAAGATATTTTTTCTATCATGGAGGAGAGCAATGTTAAGCCGCGACGAGCTGATGAAATGGAAATTGTAGAAGAGACATGGAATAGATTGACAGAAGAGTTATGGTTTCAAATTTTCGCTAGACTTCCCATGATAGCAATTTTCAGGTTGTGTCTAGTATGCAAACGCTGGAACAATATTTTTAAATGCTTGGAATTCAAAGAGTTAACCTCCAGCTTAATGGTTGTTGGTACTCCGGCCTTTCTCATTTCACGTAAGGAGGGCTCATATGGCATCAAAGATTTCTGGATTAACATGGAAAACAGCTACAAGTTCCATAGATTATCAATCGATTTCCTTCCAAACCTGAAGAATGTATTGCCCAGTTGCACTTAAACTTAAGTTAAACTTTGACGGGGCTGCACAAGGTAATCCCGAGCCGGCCGGTTATGGAGGAGTGGCTCGTGATCACAAGGGGCACGTGATGGGGGTTTATTGGGGAGATCTGGGCGAGAGCTCCAATGACTTTGCAGAATTGGAAGGCTTAGTTCATGGTCTTTGCTGGGCGAATATCAATGGGTGGTCTTCGTTGCTGGTTGAAGGTGACTCTCGTCTTATCATCGACCTAGCAACCAGACTTCAAGCTGGTTCATCGACCTCCAAAGTCTCCCGCAACTGGTGATGGGAGAGTAGAGTTGAGGCACTGTCTCACATTCTCCATTCGGCTCCCGCCATCACCTTTATGCACGTTCGACGGAAGGGCAACAAAGTTGCAAACGCAGTGGCCAATAAGGGCGTGGGGGCAGGGACCTCCTTTCAGGAAATCTTAATGCAAGATTGAATTATTAATGCAAGATTGAATTACTCTACATGGACACGAGCCACTTACGAGCCACTTATTAGCTTCTTCAAATTTTTAAGGTCACACAGTTCATTAAATGCACAAATTCACACATTAAATGACATCGGAATATTTTTTTAAAAATATCACTATGAAGCCAACATAATATTCTACAATTTGTTTTTTTACTGCAAGTCAAAATTCACATGGCATATATGCGTTTTGAGGGCTTCTATCTAGCACATGAGTAAAAAATCAGGTTTTCATCGCCAAATTTGGCCAAAAAGTGTTACCCATCTTCATGGAATCACCCTCCTATTGACAGGTATACTACCTTTAGAACCATCATTTCACTTGTTTCATTCTTCAGATGGAAGTTACATCAGACAGATGTAAAGGCAGTCTTCCTCAATAAGGTGGAAGCTTATGTTGAACAACCTGAAGGCTTTGTGAAGAAAGCCTTGTATGCTCCAAGAGTTTGGTATGTGAGGATGGATGGATTGCTCCATTACTTGGGGTTTTCCAAAAGTACAGCTAAGTCTAACTTGTCCTTTGAGGTTGTTCATAATCATGTCTTGATACTTGTTCTATATGCAGATGACTTGTTCCTTACAGGTGCTGAACAATTGATAGAACACTGTAAGAGGGAGCTTACCTATGAATTCGAGATGAAAGATCTTGAATTAGTGCATTACTTCCTTGTCTTAGAATACTGGAAAAAGGCAAGAAACATCTTCATGAAACAAGGAAAGTATGCACCAGAAATCTTGCAAATATTTGGGATGCAGGATTGCAAGTCTATGGGCTTACCCATGACCATCAACTTGACAAAGTTGTGTGACTCAACTACCAGTTTACTGAGTATGGACTCTACTTTGTATAGACATATTTTCGGATCCTGGATGCACCTCATGCATACGAGACCAGACACAGAGGATGCTCTGAATTAGTGCATGTCCAACACTTATGGGCTCGGGGTTACTTCTAGCAGTGGATTAATGTTATCTGGATATAATGATTCAGATTGGGCTTGCAGGGTAGTTAACCGGAAAAGTACCTCTGGTTATTGCTTCAGTATGGGATCAACAATGATCTCTTGGGCCAACAGGAAGTAGGATTCCATAGCTCAGCTAAGGCAGAGTATATTGCTGCAAGTGATGCTTGAAAGGAAGCAGTTTGGTTCAGAAAACTAATATTTGATCTGTTCAGGGGAAAGCTTGACTCAACGATCATCCATTTTGTGATAATCAGAGTTGCATAAGGTTTTCAGAGAACCTATTGTTTCATGATAGATTGAAACACAGTGAAATGAGGTATCATTTCATCAGAGACCTGGTGCACATAGGTGCTCTGAAGTTGCAGAACATTTGTACAAATGAATAGATTGCAAATATCTTGACCTAGCCTCTGTTAGCATCAAAGTTTGTGTACTTTTGTGACAAGCTTGGTATGGCAGGGAATGCCTCTCTCGTTGAGAGCGATTGTTGATTTTTTCTAAGCATCATCGAGAGCCATTCTCTTAGGATAATGGGGCCACTTGGTCCGGGACCACAATGAAGACTCAACCCCGTGTTGAGTGACCATTCTATTGAATGGTAGATATATGGTCTGGGACTATGATATAGACCCATCTCTGCCCTGGGTAGACTCAGCCAGTGTTGAGTGACCATTCTGTCAAAATGGTAGACATCTGGTCCGGGACCACAATGTGGACTAGTCTAGTACTGGTAGACTCAGCTTATTTTTGAGTAGCCATTCTCTGGGAGAATGGAGGTGCTTGGTCTGTTACCAAGTATTTGACCTAGGGTCAAATTACGCAGCCAATGGCTGAGGCACATGGTCTGTTACTAGGAAGGAACTGTAAGTTCTAGACTGGGTCTAGGAATGTGTGACATTCTGACCCTTGATTTATGGGCTTTGTGTACTTCTCCAAGGATTAGCTACCATTGGTTAAGTTATCCTAGTACCAGATCTAGGTGTCACATAGAGTGTGAGATAAAAGCATTAGTAACTCTCTTGGTTTATGATGATGTACTTTTGGAATTAAAAGGACCACAAGGGCACTTGGAAAAAGGCTAAAGTCAAAAGTAAAAAATACATAAGGACTTTTGGTAAAAGTTAAAAATACTTAAAAGACCTTTTTGGTAAGAAGGTAAAAGTGAAATTAGAAGAAGAATAAAATATTATTATTTTATCTTTTCTAATTTTTGTCTACTTACAGGTGACTAAAGGCTATAAAATACGATCAAGTCAATTCATTATTACACACACTTGCTCTCACAGGTACAACTACTCAAGGTTGAAGAAAGAAGATTCTGTGATTGTGCCCTAGCATGGATGAGTCTAACTAGGGCATCATCATCTTCCATTGAAGACAAACCCTAAGCTAGGGTTTCTTATCTTTTCTGTCCTAAGGGTTTTACCAAACTCTCATCTTCAGCCAAGTTTAGATCTAGGGAAACTCTCTTTAGATTTGGGTAGCCAAGTTAAAATCTACGGTAGCCAACTTCAGATTCGGGCAACCATTCTTCAGATCTAGGGAAACCATCTTCAGATCTAGGCAGCCAAGTTCAGCTCTAGGAAGCCAAGTTCAGATCTAGGGCAACCACCTTCAAATCTTCAGATCCGGGAAACCATTCTCCAGATCCGGGCATCCACAATTTAGATCTAGGCAGCTACCTTCTTTACGGGTAGTCTTCTTTCCATTTTCTGGTAGATCTATGATTTTGGGGCAGAATTTGAGTTTCAGGCAGATCTGTGAATTTTTGGCAGATTTGATATTTTTGGACAGATCTGATATTTTTGGGCAAATCTGATATTTTTGGACAGATCTAATATATTTGAGTAGATCTGATATTTTTTAGTAGAATGTTGTTTTGGGAAATACTGATTTTTTCCATTTAGATATGGAAATTTCAGTTACTAAGGTTTGAAACCCTTGATCTGATTTTTATTGAGAAAATCTTACTGTAAATTGTGGTTTAACCCAGATTGGGGTTTAAGGAACTTTTTGAAGAATTTCCCGAGTCAGCTCATTTGCGAGATGAGATACTAATGCTTTTTGGGGTTTTTTTCCTTTGAAGGTTTCCCAAGTAAAAAACTCTTGTGTCCATTGTGCTAATGTGATGAATGTTATTTTACTGCACTTGTTATTTGTTTAAGTTAATCTACAAATTTTTAAGTATTTATGCTAATGCTAAAATTCAACATCCATTTTCTTAACAAATAAAACTGGTGCCCCCCAAGGAGACACACTGGGTCTAATGTAACCCTTGTCTAGCAACTCTTGTAACTGAATTTTCAATTCAGTTAACTCAGGGATGCTCCTACGGGCAGACCCAGGCACAATCTCAATGGAGAAATTTATTTCTCGTTGAGGAGGTAGTCCTGGTATCTCTTCTGGAAATACATCCATGAACTTGCTTAAACCAGGGTGGTACTTTACCTGTGTGTGACCTTCACTAAGGAGCAAGTCAACGACTCACACTGCATATAGTTTACACCC
This sequence comes from Pseudotsuga menziesii, assembly GCA_001517045.1. NCBI lineage: Eukaryota > Viridiplantae > Streptophyta > Pinopsida > Pinales > Pinaceae > Pseudotsuga > Pseudotsuga menziesii. The sequence continues at coordinate 4,775 of LPNX010963619.1, forward strand.
CTTTCTCATACACCTTTTTAATTGCATGGAAAAGATTTGTCTTAAGGAAACATGTTTATTGACACCTCTTATCTTCCTAACAATTTGATCCTCGACCACATAAGTGAAGGTTTTATCAAAACAATTCAATATTACTTTATGCTTTGCTAACCAGTCAATGCCAATAATCATATCATATGACCCTAAAGGAAAAACATTCAGATTAATCCTAATCACATGATTCATTATTTTAACTTCACAATCAACAATAAACTCAGTTACCTTTCTCCTTGTTCCAGTGGCTAGTTGGACTAACCAAGGTTTTGTGTGCCTTACCTTGGCAAGCTAACAGTCCTCCATCACTTTGGGAGTGATGTAACTCAAAGTAGCCCCTATATCAATTAGTATAGAAAGACTTTAGTTAGAGATAGTACCTTCAATCTTTACAATTGGAGATTGGTAGTCTATTTGCCGATTTTATAGGGCTACATTGATATGGTGGTGACTTTTCCCAACTTGGCCAACAGTGAAAGCTTCTTGCAGGATGTGAACAACCTTATTTGATTGGTTGAGGCGTGGGAAGTTCCTTCGCAGGTGACACTCCCCACATTCCCAACACTTCACAGGTTCTCTAGGGGCTCTAATAGTCCCCTTCGGTTCAAGGTTCATAGACTTATAGTTCCTCTATGGAGACAGTTCATTTTTGTTTTATGAATTTCCTTGTGGGTTCCTTGGCATGTTCCTGAAGGGTGGGGGCTCGAAGCCCTTCTTCCGTTGTTTGATCTTTTCTTGTTATTTACCCTTCTAGGCCTTGGAGGGGTTACTCCTTTGTTTGTACTGTTCAAAACACAGCCTTGCCTTTCTCAAGGTTTCATCCAAGGTTTTGGGATTATCAAATTTAATCCGGTCCTTATAGACTACGTCAAGCAACTCAAGAACCTCTGTACTTTCACCTTTTCTTCTTTGATATACAGCACAAACCGCAACAAATCAAGGAATTTGTTAATGAGGCCCTCTATACTCATTTGGCCAAGCTTTAACTCATAGAATTCCTTGGTCTTTCTTTCTTAATATCTTTCTAATAGATATGGCTTCTTGAAGAGCTTCTTAAACTTTGACCATTCTAGGTTCTTCTCTTTTATTCCCTGGGAAATCTTTAGGTCTTGCCACCAAATGTTGGCCCTTCCCTTCAGATTGTAGATGGCCATTCTTACCTTCATGTTGCCAGAGTAGTTGTAAATCTAGAAGTACTTGTTAATATCTAGCAACCATTCCTCTGCTTCTTCTCCGGTCTTCTATTACCCATCGAAGCTGGTTGGCTTGATCTTTTTAAATTCCCCTTCCAGATGATCGATCTTCCTTTTTTCTGACAGGCTTAGCTCAATTCTCAGAATTTTGAGTTCTGTTGGAGGAACTATCTTTTCTTGAGCCTTCTTCAGCTGCTCATTATCTTCCTTGAAGCTTTGTATTTCTTTGATCGATTTTTTCATCGTTTCTAGTACTTGACTAGCTTCAGAGTGTTCTTGCTCTAGTTGTGATGTGCGTGGTGCTGGTGCACCTTCTTCTGATCGATCTGCATTCTCACTTTCTGAGGCCATTGTGGTACTCTGTTACAAAATAACTGTGTTTGCACACAAAGCATTCCAACACAAATTGTTATGATTAGAACAAAACTTTCCATAATTCAGCGTAATTAGATGTTCCCAAAAGGTGATAGGGTTGAAACCTTTAGCTCTGATACCATATGTAACATACCTATATAACTTGCTAACATGCATAAATAAAAATTTCTTTTGTATAAGAAATGGCCATGAATATTCCTTTAATCATTCATTCCTATGCTTAATTGTTCCTACAACAGTCCTTTCCGCAGTCAAAATATTTCTAGGATTTAATCTTTTCTCCCTCTGTATTCCGCCATTGCAGTTTGCGGGTCATGAAAACCTCGATTTTTTATGATTTCCTTTTCTGTTTTCCACCTTTCGCCTTCCATATTTCGTTATGCGGATTGCAGTAGATGAAAACTCCTAAATTCGCCCTATATTTCTTTTCACTTTTTGCCTTTCACCTTCTGCTATGGACTGCGGGAATCAAAAACTTAACATGTGACGAAATCATTTATCCACATTTCCGCCTTTTTGCCTTTCGCTGCAGACTACGGGAATCAGAAACTTAACATGCGACGAAACCATTTATCCATATTTTCTCTTTCCGCACTCCACCTTTCCACCTTCCGCTGCGGACTGGAGGAATCAGAAACTTAACATGTGACGTAATCATTTATCTCTATTTTCGTCTTCCGCTGCGGAATGCGGGAATCAGAAACTTAACATGCGACGGAATCATTTATCCATATTTTCACCTTCCACCTTCGGCTGCGGACTCCAGGATGCGAAAACATACACTTGACCTAAGAATTTTCTGCTCTATTTCCATTTCCACATTCCTCCTTCCGAAGGTGGATTCCGGGGTGCAGAAAACCAACATTTCACCTTGTTCTTTTTGTCTTTTCCACCTCCCGCCTTCCGCATTTGGATTTCCAGGTGCGGAAAACCAACATTCTGCATTATTCTTTTTCTCTTTTTTGATCTCCTCCTTCCGCCTTCCGCAGGCAGATTCTGGGGTGCGGAAACACTTAAATCATATGCATTCTGAATTTGTAACTAGGCTTCTAGCCTCCATGAACTTAAGCAAAATGCATTGGAACCAAAAACATATGCAGATGTAAAATGCAAGGACATTTAGCAATAATAAACTCTACTTAACCCTTTACACTATTCTCCTGTGTGTTTCCTTAAGGGGTCTGCATCATCATACAAATTATGGTTCATCAAACATAATAGTTGCATTACATTTTTCAGTGATCTATGCATCTAAAGAAGTCATAGCCACTCTTAACAGAGCTAGGTGTCACACCCTTAGTGCATTACATAACAAACGCAATCCTAGCCATATGAGCATACGCCAGGTCATGAGCAATGCTCAAATCTAAGGCTTCCTTTATCATCTCTACAACATTGAAACATACATTCATACACACACAGAAATTCCCCGAGTTCATCAATCACAGGGATTCACGCAACATACAGGTAACTCTGTATAAACAATAATACCCCATATGAGTTCTCAACTTACCAAGGTACAATCATGCAAAACAGTGTGTGAGTACACCCATTCATAAGTATCATTCCCATCAATAAATTTAAAGCTGTTATTTGTCATTTTATTGATAATGAAACACATGTTTACAACATACCTTGAGCTTGATAGTTAACAGAAGCAAAACCCAGTAATGGAACCTGTTGTTATGCCACAATGAAAAGGGGACAGCCACGTTCCACCCAATTCTAGATTAGGCACATATATGTTGTGTCCTCAATCACCTCTGAGCTCAACTATGCATGCCAAGAGCAAAGACAGCTAGCCTCAGTTCAGTTTCTAGGAAGAAATCCCTTGACTAACACTTTTTAGAGTGCTCACACAACAAGTATTTCTCTCAACTCTTCGCCTAACACTTCACAAAGTGCTCACACAACAAAAGTTCATTTTTTTTGAGCATACTCAGCAGCGTCCTTCCTCCTTGCATATGCTCTTTTTATAGTTTGGTTGCCTAGGTCTTATTTCTGCAGCTGCGGTCCATTCCCCAAGGAATCATCGTCAACCACTGCATCCCTTGATTCTCCAGGGTCTGTCCTATCTCATTCCGTAGCTACAGTCCATTCACCATTGAATACCCATCAACCACTGCGCCCTCCTTTCTCCATGGTCTGTCCGGTGCCATTAAGGTGTTTTCGACGCCCGATGTACTTTTGTGAGGTTTGTTTCTTTATGTCTCCCAACCTTGCATGCATAGTCTTCTCTTTAAAGTGGCTTGTCCCTTTCATTCATATTTTCATTAAAGGAAAAAATGTAGTTGTTACAACTGTCCTCTAGGGACCGTTTGGGCAGACATGACAGTCAACCAAACTCATCAAAACATACCGTATAGAACTTATCATCACAGATAATGTTTCAGAATGTACAGTCTAGAATATAATATTACAATTAAACGTTTATGAATCGGGGGATATTACACTAGAAAATATTGAATATGAAAATTGAAGTCCAATTCAGCCTTGTAATGATTCCTCACATGTGACTATTTAGAGTCCATGCAAGTGGGCTTGCAATAAAATCAATAAGATTTCTCCCATGATCTTATTTGAACACTCACATTACCTCTATTCTGAAGATTTTTTTCAACATTTCTTTATACAAGAAGCCCATTTCGTCTAACAGTTGCTTCTTGGCTTGTTCATCCTATCTTAATCTTTTATAGGAGCTTTATGCTATGCCTTACAAGATGAAAGTCTAACCCTACACATTTTCCTTTCTTGTCATTGGAGACCTCAGACAGGTTTTCCCTCTTTTTCCCATTACATTGAGAAGGTTCAAGCGGCCAAAGAAAAACACAAAGCCTTGGAGTTGACAACTAAAGGGAAGAAAACACAACATGGTTTGAACTCTGAGAACTAAACAATGGCAAATAAACTATAAGAGAATTTCAAAATATATAAAAAACAATGAGCCACCTATAGGTGGAAAAAAACCTCTAAAATAAAGGAAAGATAATACGAGATTGCAACAACAGGACATTCCTTTAAAAGTTGATTCTTCAAATGAATTGGCCATAGTGCTAAACTATCAAAGAATGCTAGACCTAACCTTTTGGATGAACTCTACTATAATCTTGAATTAGAATACTCCTAAGCCAAAGACACAAGCAAAGATCATATGAGCATTCTGTACTATCCAAAATAATCTACTTAAAGTATTTCTATGACCCGCTGGACCAGAGGATTTTCAATATCCAAAGGTTGGACTAGAGGATTGACATTGATGTGAGATGGATTGGCACTTATATCCTCTCTATCATCTTCTCTTTGACACCCTAACATATGTGTTTAAGCTTCTTCCATACATGTATATAGAGTTCTGGCCCTTGATCTCCCTTGGTTTGCAATGGTGTTACCTCCATAGAACTGATACTGATTTAATGGGTTTGCTTTCATTTGGCTATTAAAGTAGAAAGAACTTGTTGGCACTTATCATCTTGGGTGCTCAAACTAAGGTCTTGAGCCTTTATTTTATCTGTTTAATATTCCACAAATAACTTTATTGATACAAACGATGACAAGATTTAGCATCTAGCTAAAATTGTATTTGTATTAGAAAGAATACAATGATTGACATTACTAATGAAATAGATTACTCATGTCTTTTCTTTTATGATCAATGTAAATGAATTTTGGTAATTATATGGAGAAAGTAACATCATAATAGTTAATTTCATAAAGTGTTGTTTGGTTGCCAAGATTTCTTGGGGGGCATAACTATTCATATTAGTTAGAATGCATATCAGAGTTGACATAGCTTGCCCCTGATTAAATGAGAGTCTGTAGTCTTCGCTTCTGAAATTACTCCTTTATATGGTTCATTTTGAAATTGTTTTTTTTAGTTGTAACTTGTAAATTTGTAATTGCATTGGCTCTAGTAAATTGTCATCTTTTGTAAGTAGTTACCAATGCCAATGGGTTGAACTATGAATATCTCCATTGTAAAGCATATCACGTAGAATCAAACCCCTGCAGTCTTTTTAAATTGCTCCATATAATACTTGCCATTTTGTATTTCTTTGAATACAATTCTTCTTTTGTGTGTGGGTTTTTTTGTATGGCCTTTCCATTGTTGAATATCTTATTGTTAGAAATTTTCAAGGATTATCTTTAGCGGGAGTCCTTTAATCTGCACCATTTGATTGATGGTGAGATTGTCACTTGAGTTGCACACCCTTGGAATGTTGATATTAATAAATGATACTGATAATATAATTACATAGATCATATCTTAGAACTAATCACAACGCCTTCTAGAGCATATATTCTCCATTCAAAGGTGGAAAGTTGTAGTTGTATTTCATTTAGGTTGGTATTTAAATCATAGGACCTCTTATGTGTTCCTCCAAGAGTAGGATGTTGATGCTAAACTTTTTTAAGTTTTACCAATGGCACCTAGCTCGTATCTTTAGATGCATTTTTTTTAGCCTTTTACCCTTTAAACAAACAGAATCTAAGAATTGTCTGTCCATTTGCATTCACAACAAAGTTGTGATCCATTCCCTACTTTTGGGAATAATCACAGGAATATATTTTGCCTAGAAAAATAAACCCCATAGTGACATGGTCTATGGTTGTAAAAGTCTGTAATTTTAAGATATACATGGCTCTTTGATTCTAAATTAGATTCTCCACAGCTTTTTTTAGACTGTACTAAGTTCAACCTAAAAACCAACTTTCTTGTGGTTAGGTCATTTAATGCAATCTCTCTAGGTAAAAAAGTTTACAAACTTAAAAAAAATGTAGACATGTATATTGGAAAGGGTAGCAAAGGGTGCAAGACTTTGAAATATATATAAATTTGTGTAGTTGGCCTTTTCTGCTGCTCCAAGCATTACATGCGCAACTTAGTAGATGGCTACATGGTTGAAGTTCTCCCCATTTTTGGGCAATAGAGTTGCCTCACTTCTTTCAATGCAACAAATTCATTTGCAACAATATTGATATGTCTTGTTGGTATTGCTACCATTTTTTTTATTAAAATAGAAAGACCTTGTAATATCTGTCATTGTTGGCTGCTCAAACTAAGGCCTTAAGGCTCTTGCTCTAGTGTTTTAAGTTTACACACATGGCTTTATTGATACAAACAATGACAGTATTTCACTGGTAGCTTAAATTACAATGGTATTTGGGAAGAGACATATCAATAACAATAATAATCTAATCGTTTATGCATGTAGGTTCCTTGCTTTTAATGCAAATGAATGTTGTAATCATATTTAGAAACTAACTTCATTGGGAACTTAATGTGGAAAAGTGGTTGTGTTTCCAAGCATTGTTAGTGGGTATAGTAAATATTCAAATTTATTGGATTGGCTATTGAAGTAGACATAGATTGCCACCGATTAAATGAAAATTTATTGTCTTGGCTGAAGTTTAGACCTTTATTACTGTTGCAAATTTGTTTGTATATATTTGAATTAGTGTTGCAAATATCACGAAAATATTGTTGATTTTTGTGTTATATCGCAATTCTCTCAACTTGACAATATTATCATTGGGAAAAATAGCAATTTTTTAATATTTTCAAAATATTGTGATTTTTTTAAAATATCAAAATATTTCGATATATTGGAAAAATATTAGGAGAAATTGGACAATATTGTTTCAGTCAAGGGATTTTTGGATTTTTTTTTGCTCCATTTGAAAAGGGAATGTAGGGGATTGAGAGGAAATGGGTTATTCACAATTACTTTTGTCCATAAAAAGGCTAGAGGAAGGGGGTTACTAATTTTATACTTCAATGATGGTTATATTAGATTTTCAAACAATTTGCATTATATCCTAATAACCATATGCAATAGTATCACTGAAAGAAAGACAATCACATCAAAACAAAAGAACACAAAAAATTTTCCTCTGGAAAACCCTTCAAGGGAAGAAAACCCAACAAACTTCTTCTGTATAGATTCATCACTAAGTACAATTCCTTCTAGTAAAATCCAAGAGCTAAAGGCTCTTCCACAAAGATCTTGAGAATAAGATAAGATAGAAATGCCAAGAATAAGATGTCTTCATAAAGCAACTATTCTTCCTCCTCTAGTGAACTTGTTCTTCTCTCTCTAGCGAATATGCTTAAGTGCTTGATGTGCCCAAATGGGAAGGGCGCCTCCCCTATTTATACTTATTTTCCAAGTGACTTTTCCTTATGTGGTTGACTTGACTAGGATACAATATAATATCATTTACATGCTTTTTTTGGATTCTTCTAGGCTAACTCAACTAGTAGGGGTTTACATTGATTATTTCAAGGTTCTTTACATGATCAATTACAATAATAATATCCTTCAAAGGAAGTACAATAATAATACATCAAGAATACAAGAATAATATCTTTTGAAGTTACACAATCTTCAACACTCCCTCTTAACAAGGAAGGTATTCTTCTGTTGCTATTATCATCACTGTCGTCATTGTCATCATCGTCATCATCACCGCTGTTGCAACTCTATACTCAGACCAGTGACTATTGACATCTCTCGAATCTATACATCATTAAAGTTCTACACGAGCAAGCCATCAAGTGGGAACAACCCAGGAGCACAAATTACATCACCAAGTGACTACCTACATTACCTTAGTAACATCTTGTGTGTAGCCTAGGAGCACAAATTACATCACCTTAAGTGACTACCTACCACCACGTCACATCCAGATCATCTAGTGAGCGTAGCCTAGGAGCACAAATTACATCACCCAGTGACTACTTGTTACCATGTCACATCAAGTGGAGAACAACCTAGGAACACACATCACGTCACTAAGTGATTACTTGCGTCTTTGCACATCATGACAACACGACACTCATGAGTGTAGCCTATGAGCACAAATTATGTCACCCAGTGACTACTCTCTACCACGTCATATCATGTGGAGATCAATCAAGGAGTGATTGTGTGCATCTTCGCACATGCATATATGCATGCCATAGCACCGACAGTTAGGATGCTTAATTATGTCACCAATGTGACTACCTATTGCATCCTCATGAGTGTAGTTTGGGAGCACAAATTACGTCACCGAAGTGACTACCCACTACAACATCACCTCAAGTGGAGAATCGAGACCCGCCCAGGAGCACATATTACGTCACTATTTGAATACCTGCGTCTCACATGTGCTATGTCGCTCTCTACTCCCTCTTTTGAGGAACATCAATTTAGACAACTCCAAGCTTATCCCTGAAGTACTCAAACTTCACTCTTGATAGAGGTTTGGTCAACACATCGACTATTTGCACTTCTGTCGCTACATACTAGAGCCTGACTGCTTTTCTCTATACCATATCTCTGATATAGTAGCACCTAATCTCGATGTGCTTTGACTTGTCATGAAACATTAGGTTCTCAGACAAATTCACACAACTCTGGTTTTCGCAGAAAATACAAATCACCTCTAACTTGAGATCATACAATCTCGCAAGTAACTTTTGAAACCGCATTGCCTCATAGTTAGGTGAGTAAGCTGCATTGTACGTTGCTTCGGCTGTACTTAGTGCCACAGTCGTCTGCTTCCTACTGAACAAAGAAATCATGCCACACTCCAAACTGAAGCAACATCTTGAAGTGCTCTTCGTATTTCTGACACTATCGACCCAATTTGAATCAACATAATCATGTAGGTTAATCTTTTGATTTGTCGCATTTTTGAGCCCATAATCAATCGTACCCTTTAGGTACCTCAACACATGCTTTGTCGCAATTAGGTGAACACGTCTTGGCTCTACCATGTACTGATTCAACGTGTTCATTGCAAAGCATATATTCTTCCTCGTGTTTGTCAAGTACATTGACTAACCAATCATTTGTTTGTATGCTGTGGCATCAACTATCTTTGAAGTAGTACCACATAACAACTTCAAGTTTTGCAATCCATCATCCTAAATCTCTTCAGGATCTCTTTTGCATATTTTCCTTGGCTAAGGAAAATATCATCTGGAATCTACCACACCTCAAGACCTAAGAAGTGGTGTATCATACCCAAGCCTTTTATCTCGAACTTTGCTGCAAGCTTCTTCTTTGTTTCTGCAATGAGCATCTCGTCACCTACTAGGAACAGGTCATCTACATACAATAGTAGTATCACTAGTTTTACATCCTCAACCTTGAAGTAAAGGTTGGAATTTGCTTTACGCTTCGTAAAGCCCAAGCTCGTCAAAAATCCATCTATCCTGTCGTACCATGTCCTGGGTGCTTGTTTCAAACCATACAAGGCCTTTGTCAATTTGCACACATGTATTTTCCTGTCATGTGTCTCAAACAATAATGGTTGCTCCACATGCTCTTTCTCTTCATGAAGGAAGACATCTGATATCACTCTAAGCATATCCCTAAGACACTGAGGCAAACAACCCTTGCCATGGATAGAGGCTAAGTGATAATGTCTCTCAATTTGCTTTCGAAATCTATGCTATAGTCACTCCCTCTGAAACAAATTTTTCGTGCTCCCTCTATAACTGAGCACTATCCTCCCTCTACATCTTATCATCTTGTACTCTTTACACTTGAGTGACTGGTATCCTTCTCTGTTGTTGATCATCAAATGGGTCTATTGAGATGAACTTCGTACTCTCAAGGTCAAGGTCACTGGATGCCGAGATCCTCCATCTAGAACTTTGTTACAAGTTCCCCCTTACATCCATCTATGACCTTCTCATCCTCTGTAATCAACCATCTTCAACCTTGTAGAAAAGGTTGAAATATCATCACTCTAGGTGATCCTCAAGCTCATCATGTAACTATATGTCCTTGCATACAATGCCTTGGGTTCCTTTTGAGCCTGTACAAAGCCTTCTTCAATCTGTATGTGTGTGATTCTCGGTGGAGAGTCCTCAATCCTGGGGGTTGCTTGATACACGCTTCTACTTCGATTACACCATCTATCTAGTTTAATATCCATCACTGAATATTTGATAGAAATGTGTCTAGCCACTAGAGCAAGCATCTTGTCATAATCAACTCCCTCTTTATGAGAGAAACTATGAACCTTGCTTTGTACTTCTGTAGCATGCTTTGAATTTGTAAATATTCTTGAAGGTTACTGCTGAATAATCATCACTTGTTCTTCGAAACAAGTGTCATCGTCCTTCTATTGTCAAATTCAGTCATATGATTAGTAACACTTCATAATCATCAAATCATATTGACATTACAATGACAATGCATAAATCACATAGTTATGCAACCATTTTAGCCAATGCTTCAGCACAACACTCATCCATATTGTATACATATTACATACAGTAACTTTCTAGATGCCTCCCATCTCTACCAGAAATAATATTAAGAGCATGCACTACTCGTAATCATGTCAACAAAATGGTTTCATTCTAGATAAGCAATAATGCCTCATAGAATGTTATGCAACACCATAGGCTACTTACCCATCACATGCATATTAGTAATACACGGTTCTTCAATTCATTCACTCTAATATGCATAACTCATTTTCTGATTTTAGGAACATAAATATGTACACAACTGAACAATATCATTTAAACAATTAGATATACAGGAAATGACAATTAAAATACTTAACTTTGTTTGTTTGGTTGCCTCCCTCTTGATTTCTGTCTTCTTGCAGTAATTACTAGAGTTTCTAACAATGTACTCTACTCCATCGTCTAATTCTAAGGACATGTGTCCATCTTGCTCACGATCAACAATGTTGAGCAAGTCTTCTATGCCAAAGTTCACTTGGTGTTGTGTACTAGTGTTGGATCCGAGTGTCCCTTCAACAACTACATCATCAACAATATTTCCACTTGGCCACATAAGATCTTGGTCATCAACAAGAGCAACTCTATATCCATGTTCTTCTAGTGCTGATATGAAGAGGAGGTTCTTCTACAATACATCTTTCATCTTCATAGGTTTTCCAAAATTTAATCTTGTAGGAGGCTTCTCCTACACCTTTTATAGAATACTGATAATTATTTGAGCTTCACCTTATGAGCTAAATCCTTCAACTTGCGAGACAATACATATTACACTTCTCTTGAACACTCTTCTCTTGCCTTCTTCTAAACAGGTTCATCATCTTTTGTGGTATGAGCATGATACCTCTTATTCTTTTCTTTCTTGATCTGAACTTTTGCATGGGGACAATTCCTTGCAATGTGTCCCAATTTCTGAAAAGAGTAACATCTGAATGTTGAGTAATCTTCCTGGGACCTATGAGACTTATGATACTTTGATTTCTTGTGAGAATGATCTTCCTTCTTGAACTTCTCTTTCTTTGTATGTGATGCTAATGCTTGATTATCATCTTCACCCATCTTTTCCAATATAACTTCTTCAATTTGATTTCCAATAGTTTCTAGTTGTTATTTGATTTGAGAGGCCCTTGTAAAGTGGGATTGGATGGTCTCTGAAATTTGTTTTCACATTCTTGAGATGAGTTCTCAAAGTCATCTTCTGGTTGACGTTCTTTCCTTCAAATAGCTTGGTTAAGGCATCAAACATTTCCTTGGGAGTCTTCAAGGATGAAACATGGGGGATCAAGTGATCCTTGATGGAGTTACCAATTATCCTCTTGGCCTTAATCATATTCTTCTTATATCTAGTCTTGTCTTCATCACCTTCTGGTTGTGCAACTTCTTCCTTGAATAGTTCTCCAAGTCATGCTCTTCTAATATGAGAACCACTTGATACTTCCATGCCTGGAAGTTCTCATCTCCTTCAAGCTTGTCATCAAGCTTGGTATTGTTTGTCATCTTGATAAAAATGAGAACTTCAAATGGAATTAAAGATAATAGTGCTTGCTCCAATGCCTTCTGAAATCTGCTTCCTGGTTGATCTAGGGTTGTCAGAGACACCCTAATTTTCCAACTTTGAGATCTTGCAAATCTAATTTGAAAGAGAGATGCACCTCCTTAAGGTGAGTTGAACAAAGGTACTTTTCTTTTGGATCTATGGACAAAACTACCAAAAGTCTGATGCCCTGGTTTTCTCAAGAAGTAGTGATAGGGATAAAAGTGAAAATCCTTGGATCCGAGTTCTGTCTCCATAGAAAGATGCACCCTCTAAGGGAGAGTTTGAGATTGCTTGGGGCAAACCCAATTGGTGGACAAAAAGTCTTAAAGTATGGAACCCTAGTTCTTGACCACGACAATTTTTAGGTCAAAAACACCACAAAACTGGAATCTTCCTCCACTGAAAGATGTGCCCTCCTAGGGCAATTTTAATGATGCAAAGGTCGAGCTTGATCTATGGATGGAAAGGCTAGAAACATGGAGCCCTAATTTCCGACAGTTGCGGTTGTTGCAGCTATTGCAATGAATTATTTCAACATGACGTTGATACCATGTTAGAATTTTATACTTAATGGTGGTTATATTAGATCTTCAAACAATTCGCATTAGATCATAATAACCATATGCAATAGGATCACTGAGAGAAACACAAGCACAACAAAACAAAATAACACAGATTTTTCCTCTAGGAAACCCTTCAAGGGAAGAAAACCCAACAATTCAGTATAGATTCGTCAGTAAGTACAACGTCTTCTAGTACAATCTAAGAGCTAAAGGCTCTTCCATAAAGATCATGAGAATAAGATAAGATAAAAACCCCAAGAATAAGATGTCTTCAAAATGCAGCTATTCTGCCTCCTTTAGTGAACTTGTTTTTCTTCTCTCTCTAGCAAATATGCTTGAGTGCTTGATGTGTCCAAATGGGAAGGGTGATGCCTCCCCTATTTATACTTATTTTCCAAGTGACTTTTCCTTATGGGGTTGACTTGACTTCCCTAACTGAGCCGACTTGACTAGGATACAATATAATATCATTTACATGCTTTTTCTGGATTCTCCTGGGTCGACTCAACTAGCAGGGTTTACATTGATTCTTTCAAGGTTCTTTACATGATTAATTACAATAATAATATCCTACGAACGAAGTACAATATTTAATACATCAAGAATACAAGAAGAATATCTTTCGAAGTTACACAATATTCAACACTTCTATGCATGGGCTTTGTAATATGGTGCTCTAGTGTGCCATGTTAGAGCTTGATTTAGCACCTAAGTGGAAAAGTCCCTATCCACTAGTGGCTATCAAGAGCAATTGTGGAAGAAAGAACCAATGTCGCCTCAGTGCTAACCATAGTTTTAAAAATCAGAAAAATCGATTTTGATTACAGTTGATTTATCGATTTGATGGTTGACCGAATCAAACTGGTCAAATTGGTTCAGTGGACTGGTTCGGCTTCGAACTAGTTCGATTTAATGGTCCACGCTGGCTGGTTGGGTTATTTCCTAACCAACCCTAACCCTAACCTAACACTTGTTAAACTTTTAGGGTTAGGATAGTTTTTTTTTAACATAAGAAATAAACTTTAATGCATGAACATAAATATACAACAATATTTAGAATAGTACTGCTCCAATCAATATAAACTACAATAAAATCACGCATAATTTTCATCTCTTTCAACTTTAACACTCCATTGGTCACTATGTTAAAGTTGGTCATCGAGATTCATCAAATGCCATGTATAGTAACAAAATAATAAATAATGTATAGAAGATATCAGCAGTAAAAAATCATAACCATTGTTTGAATCAACCTTATACTAGATACTTTAGGTTTGATCTTGTCACCAAAGGGACAAGTCAATCTCGGTAAACAAATGACGTACCTTCAGAGAGAGAGGGTTAAGGCAGACATAAACAGACCTTAGAATCTTAGTCAATAGGAAAAGAAACTTTAATGGATTACTTAGACTTTCGTAGCATAGTCATACCCAGTACATTCATATTGACAAAGGACACACAGTCACCCTGGGTAAGATTCTAAGAATGCAGTCACGTTGTGCAGAGAGTTAGAGACACGTAGTCATGCTTTTACACAACAATACTTCCACACACAGTCAGAGAAATCCACATGCAAGCTTGATATAGAAGCACACGGTCAAGTTCAACAGAGACATAGAGTCAAGTTTCAACATAGAAGCACATGGTCAAGCTGGCAGGGGAGAGACATGGTTACACAGCCAAAGACACACAATCAAGCTCGGTAGGGACACACAGTCTCGCTGATGACAGAGTGAGTCTTAATCATGCTGGAAAGAGAGTCACGCTGAGCAGTGATAGTCACACTATGACGGAAGAACACATTCACGCGAAGGTAAAGACGTAGCCAAACTGGGGTAGAGGCATTAGTCATGAATTATGTTGAGACAATCACGTTGAGGGTGGGGAAGTAGTCACGTTGTAGATCATGTGGATACAATCACGTGAGAGGGAGAGTCAAACTAAGCACACAATGAAATACATTCACCCTGTTGGAGGATCAAGCGGAGCAGGATAGATCCAGTCACGCAGGCAGTCACGGGAAGATCCAATCACGCGTAGCAGGATAGATCCAGTCACGCAGGCATTCACGGGAAGATCCAGTCACGTGGAGCAGGAGTCACTGGAAGATCCAATAGAGATAAGCAACAGGACGGTCATGCGGAGCAAAGTCATGCAGATGGAAGAGATGCGCGGATGGAGGACAAATTGCGCAGCGCGAGTTTACATCACACAGCTGGAGTTTATTGTCATGCAGGAGAAAGATAAATCGCGGGTGCTAGTGGAGAAAAGAATACCCAGTCACCTAGACAAGGAAAATAGATCCGAGTGCACTTTCTTGGATAAGCTCAAAGAAAGGTCCAAAACATTTACAAAGGTCCAAACAATAATAAATGGTCAAAGGTAAAATAATAAAAAGTGTCCAAAGGTTTTATTAATAAATCCAAAAAGTAAATAGTCCAAAAGGTTTTATTAATAAAATCATAAATTAAATATAACTTAGGATAAAACCCATAAGGTAAGGGTCATCATAATAAAGGTACACACCAAGTAAGATAAAGGACCATGAGTCAACCAAGAGGGTCACAATAAAACAACCCACAAGATCAAGGTGAAACAAGAGGGTGGACAAACACTTGCCTATAGGACCAACAAGACCAAGGACTTTAATATTTTCTCTCTCTCAAGGTACATTGTCTCATATATTTTATCATCATTGTATAAGTGGAAGATCCAAACCGAATGGTACGATCCTTTGGTCCTTAATACTGCTCCTAAGGGTTAGGTGCTAGGGACATCATCAAGGGGTGGCTAGTCCCTTGAGAAACAACCTAGCAGTAACCGATTAGGAGAGAGGACATCACACATCATTATCTTGGTTAACTAACCAAGATCCTCCATTCTCCCGGAGAATGGTCCTCAGTACTAATCTGAGCTTCAGTCCTAGATTGAATGTTGATCAACCACCTGCAGGACTTGCTTGGTCCCAGACCAAGAGTCTGCCTGGTCCCAGACCAAGAATGTCTCTGCCTCTACCTGCAAGATCTGCTTGGACATCGTGTCCCTAGTCCAAGACCAGAATACCCTAGAGGCACATAGGGGCCCTATCCAGATGCTAGGGGCTTTGCCATGGTATCAGCCTGCTTGGTCCCAGACCAAGAACCCCAAGATACTACTGGGGGCCCTAGGGTACCTTCTAGGTTCTTACTCTGCCCTAGCCAACTGACTAGAGTACCATCTTCCTTGAGAATGGGTCTCACAGCTGCACTATCTTTGACAACACTTAACCTATTTATTGGAACCCCCACCCTCCTTTCCTACCATTATCATTGTGAATCATGATTACTAATTTTTGAGTGACTCATGACTGTGAGAGACAGAGACAATGGTGAGTGGTGATCGTAGTTGTGGGAGTGTGGGCCCAGGACAGTGGAAGCAATGGTGAACCCGAATCGTGACCAAGACCATTTTCCATTGCATGGAGTGGAGTCTAGACTTGCTATTCAAAATTCAATGTTGCCAACTTGCTAGTGACACCAGTGTGCATGGCACTGATTGTGGACTCGTGGAGTGTGCAGTTGCACTGTGGAGTGGAATGCTATACCCTGTAGTTGTTGTTGCAACTTGTGGGGTTTTAGTATAGTTGTTGTTGCAGACTGCAGTGGAGTGTGCTTTGTGCACTGTGGAGTGTGGAGTGTGCATCTGCATTGCTCTAGAAATAAGTTGGAAACTTTTTATTTCTTTAGGTAGAATTCTTCTTGTGTATGGGCTTTGTAATATGGTGCTCTAGCGTGCCATGTTAGAGCTTGATTTAAATACCGAAGTAAAAAAATCCCAATTCACTAGTGCTATCAAGAGCAATTTTGGAAGAAAGCACCACTTACACCTGAGTGCTAACCATGGTTTTAAAAATTAGAAAAATTGGTTTTGGCTTCAGTTGATTTACCGATTTGATGGTTGACTGAATTAAACAAGTGATCAAACTGGTTCGGTGGACAGATTCGATACCGAACTAGTTTGATTGGTTGGTCCACATAAAAAAATGGTCGCTTTTGTTGGCATGACAATGGGGGACTCGCGGACTTGGTAAATGTTGTTGATTGGGTTTTCTTCTAACCTAACCCAACCCTAACCCAAACCTAACACTTAACATATTTATTGGACCCCACCCCCCTCTTTATTTCCTACCATTATCATTGTGAACCATGATTATTGATTTTTTATTGTGACTATGAGAGAGGGAGACGGTGAGTGGTAACCACAGTCGTGGGAGTGTGGGACCCTAAACAGTGGAAACAATGGTGAACCTGAATCGTGACCAAGACCATTTTCCATTGCATGGAGTGGAGTCTAGACTTGTTGTTCAAACTTCAGTGTTGCCAACTTGCTAGTGACACCAATGTGTAGGCCGTTGATTGTGGACTCGTGGAGTGTGCAGTTGCACTGTGGAGTGGAATGCTATAGTCTGTAGTTGTTGTTGCAACTTGCAGTGCTGTAGTATAGTTGTTGCAGACTACAATGTAGTGTGCACTATGGAGTGTGGAGTTGGATAGCCAATAGACTTGGAGACAATTGGAGACTAGAGTTGCAAGTTGTTGTAGCAGACTTGGAAGTTGGCAGTTGTTGGCTGCTAGATCGAAGGTACCTAAAACTAAATACTAACCACAAACTATTAGCCTATAAATTATTTAAGTTAATTGCTAAACTAGAAAATGCTTGAAGCCTTGAAGCTAGCTTGCCATTTTAATTTTGTTCGTTTTGTTTGCTTCTTTTTTTACTACATGCATGTTCATATTTTTATTGTTTTTCTTTACATGTTCAACTGCAAAAATCAACTTCAAGTTCAGATCTGTAGACTCATAGAGCACATGTACAATGGTCCCATGCTACATGGATCCATGCAGATGTTGTTGATGGGGAGATGTATTGTAAGTATTGAAAGAAACTGATTTCGAGGGGGGGGGGGGGCATTTTTAGGCTTAAACAACACTTGGATGCTATGGAAGGTCAAGTTAAGGCATGTGAGCTCCATTAGATATTATTGGGTATATTAATGCTGATTTGGAAGAACAATTTTATAAGTTTGAAGAGGGTAAGGCTAAGCAAAAAGAGATAGAGGATAAATAGGGAAGAAGAGGAGGCTTGCAAAAATGATCGGTGGTACTTATGCTCTTATTTTTTCAAATGAAGGCTCTTCATCTATCCCTTCTACCACTGTTAAGGGTTCTTTTCAGGGTGTTCTTCCTTCGAATTCTACAAAATATACACAAAATAAGGGCAAAGGGAAGAGTAACATTCAAAGCTATTTCACACCTCCCAACACCTCTGCCAATGACAATGCTTCTCAGTTTCCTCTGACTATAGCTATCTGGGATGTTGTTGCAGCTGCGGTAAGGGCTTCAAAGGCCCTAGTATGCATGACTTTAGGGGATCTCTTTTGCAAAAAGAGATCGTGTACAATGCAGTAAACATCGGTGAAAATTTGCGAAAATTCGTGCTTTTGTGATTTTTTTCTCAAGCCGATTTTTCTTCCTCATGAGGAAATAAATTTGAATAAAGCGTGATTTTTTCCTAAACAACGCGCTTTTTCCAGATTTTTGCTGCCACGATGGAAAAAAATTCCCACTCTGTGGGATTTGCGACATAAAGAGGTAAAGGTTTTTTTTTTCATTTTCTTGTTGGAGAAGGAGGGAGAAGGGTAATAGGAGACCAACAACCATTGTGGAGGCATCCAAACACCATTTTACATCACCATCAAGAATTTTTGTGGAGCAAGGGTTCAAGATTCCAACCAACCAAGCCAACCTTCTTCTCACGGGTATGTACATTGTATCCCATTGCTTCTTCTATCTTTTCCATAGATTGTTTGCATGTTTGCTTGCATTTTTTCTTGCATTTTTCTCTGCCTAGATTTTTTTTTTTTGTCATTTTGACATTGATTTCCATGCCCATAAATATGAAAAATAGTCACAATGTAAGAGATTTTTTCAATGGAACAACAGGCTCGTTTTCTTAGGTTTTTAGCCACCCTCTTGTTTTCATTTTTCATGGATAAAAATATAAATTTAAAGGTCTAATTTTTTAAACCAAACTACTGCTATTTTTTTCAAAAGGGTTTAATGTATTTTTTTTGTGTTTTTTGTGCCCTAGGCTTGCATTTTGACTCTTGAAAGTTGAGACTATCGCTTCCTTTGCAAAAATGCCAAAGCCTTTGGACCCTTTCTAGCAGTATGGTGTATCAGAGGATTGGACAAACATGCAAAATTTGAAATGTAAATTGTGTGGGCATCATATGATGGGAGGGATTAGTAGGTTGAAGTACCATCTAGCTAAACTCCCTAGGCACGATGTTAGCCTATGTACTGGAGTGATCCCAAAGATCATGAGATGTGCACATGACTCGATCTATGAAAAGAACAAAAAAAATGATGAGATTGCAGCAAACAGAGCTGATATTGCACCTTTTGGATTAACAAGAGGTTCAGGGGTATCAATGTCTACCAATGTCGGTGCGAGTAGTGGGAGGGGCTCCACTGATTCACCTATCGAGAGGGGGGGGGAGGGGGGGTGGGTCCTCATCCCATTTTGTTCCACGAACAAGAGTTGGAGCACAACATTCTATTAGTTCAATTATAAAGAAAAGTGAAAAGGTACAAGCAGATAGGGTTATGGGGAGGTGTCTTTACTAGAGTAACATACCTTCACCATTGTCAGAAACAACCCATTTTGGCAGCAGATGTGTGATGCCATTGCAGTAGTTTTCTTAGGGTATAAAAGTGCCACCTTTGAGGAATTGCGAGGGCCAATCCTTCAAGCAGAAAAGAAGGACATCAGTTCTAGATTGAAGGAGTTCAAGAAGTCATGGGAGACCACTGGTTGCACAGTCGTGTCTAATGGTTGGACAAATGGTAAGGGTAGTACCCTTATCAATTTCTTGGTACATTCTCCTAGAGGTACGATGTTTATTAAATCAATAGATGCATCGGTGTGTGTAAAAGATGCAACGCTCTTATGTGAGTTGATGGAGGGGTTCATACAAGATATCGGGGTGCACAATGTTGTGCAAATTATTACAGATAATCCAACTAATTATGTGGTTGCTGGTAAGATGCTTATGGAGAGGCACTCCACTTTGTTTTGGACTCCATGCATTGCTCATTGTATTGATTTGTTGCTGGAGGATATGGGGAAAAATCCCTTCATCAAGGAGGTGATTGATCAAGCTAGAAGCATCCTTAAATTCATATACAACCATGCTTTTGTTCTCAACCTCATGCGGAGGCACACCAAAAACAGGGAGTTGCAGCGTCCTGCAATCACGCGTTTTACCACCACCTTCATTACGCTTCAGTCTTTGCTTCAAGTCAGTTTGACTTGAAGCAAATGTTTGTTTGTGATGAGTGGCATGATTGTGCATACAGTAGGAGAGAGGATGGGAGAACTATTGCTAAGTTGGTGTTCATTGACTCCTTTTGGGAAGGAGTAGAGGAAGTGTGTGCAGTGAGTGAACCTTTGGTAAAGGTTCTAAGACTTGTTGATGGTGATAAGCTTGCAATGGGCTATTTGTATGAGGCCATGGATAGGGCCAAAGAAACAATCCAAAATTATTATGTGGGCAAGGGTACTCCTGGGCACAACAGACACATGTTGTTGTGGGATTTGATTGATAGTCGATGGACTGAGATGCTTCATTGACCTATTCATTTAGCAACACTCCTCCTCAACCCCACATTTTCCTACAAATGCAATTTTGATGACGAGGTGTTGGAAGGGCTCCTCACTTGTATTCAGAGGATGGTACTTGAATATGAGACTCGCAATGCAATCAATCGTGATATAGAAATGTATCGAGATGGTACTGGAGCATTTGGCTTTGGTGGTGCTATTTGTTACAGGACCATTTTCATGCCAGGTAGGTTATTAATTTATTAGAGTGTTTTAACTTTTAACTTTTATAATTTTATTTGAAAGTTGAACAGTTTGAAATTTGAACTATGATTTATCATTTAATTATTTCTTATTTCAGTTTTCCAATGCAATGAAATGTAATTTAGTTTTCTTTCATTCTTATTTGTTGTAGCTACTCGGTGGCGAACCTTTGGTGTAAGGACACCAAATTTTACGAAAATTTGCCATTAGAATCCTAAGTCAAACTTGTACCACTTTGGGATGTGAGCGGAATTGGAGTGTTTTTGAAAAGATACATGCAAAGAAATGCAGGAGGTTATAATTTCAATAAAGCAATTGCATTTAATTTAATATGTGATTCTACGATCCTTTAGCATATTATAATTTATCAACTTTTGAGTCTTTGACACTCCATAGCCCAAACTCATAAATTTTTTTATTACCCTCTTATAGGTTGGAGTTCACACGTTTCAATGACTTGGTGTACATCCATTACAATCTTCGCCTCTTGATGAGACAGATAGAGAAATAACCGGATACCGATGCCATCTGCTTGGATAATATTGATATATTCTCTAAGTTAAGGGTGGAGATTGAGACTCATGTCATGGAGGAGTCGCCTACATGGTTAAAGCTAGAGGAGGGGGAGTACCAACAGGAGGAGGAGGAGGAGGAGCGGTACGAAGATACCATGGAGGGTGATGTGCTAGCATCACCACTGCCTTATACACCCATTGATGCATCTAGCCCTCCATCCATCACTCACCATTAGATATTGGATCAGGGTGCAGGGCAAGGACCTTCTTCTACTAGTGCTAGGGGCAGGCCTGACAAACGACCAATGACCTTTTCCCGTAAAAGGGGGAGAGGAAATTGATATTAGATAGCTAGTTGCTAGTTTTCCTCCGATACATTTATATATGTGATGTCAGTTTGTATTGGTTATCCACTTTTGAGTCCTTGATTGGTCAACTATGAGGTTTCAGAATTCAGTATCACTATCGACTTTCATGTATAATTTAATATTTTGCATGACTACATGATATATATTAGTGCTTTCTCCATATTTATGTTCCAGTGTGTTTATCTCATGTTGTTGTTGCTTTATATGTTTAAAATTTTGAAAAAAATGAATATATTTTGTATTTTTTAATGTTTGTCGCGGTTTGCCGATTTTTCGCCGATGTTTCCAAAAAATTGTTTTCGGGACCCTCACAAATTTTTTGTCAATGCCGATGTTTACTTCATTGATTGTGTCCATAGATGAATACCTAAAGGAATTTAAACAATCGTGGGTCAAAGTAGGATGCATTATCATGTCGGATGGATGGACCAATGCAAAGAACTGTACCATCATAAACTTCCTTTTCTCTTTCCCACAAGCAACCATGTTTTTGAGATCATGTGATGCATCTGATAAGGTGACCAGTTCAACTATGTTATTTCATCTTTTAGATGAGTGTTGGGTGCCAAAATAGACCCTTTTTGTTTATATTCATTAATTCATTTTTCCACTTTTTTTTCCTATTTTTTCTATAACTCAGGCGTATATCTTCCCAAGCCAAGCATGGATTTTAAAGGTATAATTTATTATTGCTCTGTTTCATTAAAGCTTAATATTGTCTATGAATATGAACTTTATATTTGAATTGCATCGACTTGTGATTGATTTGATAAGAAAAGTTCAGAACCTCAAAAGAATCTAGGTGTAGCAGCTCGCTGAACTTGTGGAGTAAAGAATGCCTAGCGTCAGTTTCCTCTTTTTAGGATCCAGTTGAAGTCATTGATGAGATAAGCTTGAATGTTTTTCCATGCGGCCAACTCAAACAATCCAAGCATCTTCCCTCCTAATCAGCTGGAACGTGTTCGACTTGTTGAACAGTTCAGATTAAAAAGCTCATTCATGATTATGAACTGATTCCACTTAATGTAATAATGGCTGTAACTATTTCTGTTTTGATTCGGCAGCCTGAAGATCGTAGATCTTCATGGCTTCCTGATATTAGTGGATTTGAACTACCTCATCTTTGTATAAATGAAGACATGCAATATGAGCCAAGGGGTTAGCATTATTGAAGAAAGATTGTAGCAGAAGGATACAAGACTATAACTGTATTTCCATCATTTTCATGAAAGGATCCGTAATTCTCAATATCCCCGTGTCTTAAATTTAATTAAGCCTTTAATGACATCTTTGTTAGAAGGCCAGGGCCCTCCTTCTCATCGAGTTTCCGGAGTTAATAAATGTTTTAGTTTTAATTATTTGGTTTGGTTTGGAATTCCAGTCGAGTGTATTTTCAGATGGCTGGAACAGTAGTTACTAGATAGTTGCATCATTATAATTTTCCTTTGGTTTGCTACAACAACGTGGTGTGAACAGTCGGCTGTGTAGGGTGGTTTTATTTCCTATGAAAGTGTGCTAACTAGTATCGTTGTTATAGTCACGCTCAGATCCTGCGCATTATTGTTATTTATCTTTCCTAAAATTTGCTAAATTAGATAGATCATTATTTTCATGAACTGAATATTTGGTGATGGTTTGTATTTCTTTTAATTTGGTATTTTAGGATTTAACTTCTTGCAAAAGCAATTCTAGTTAATTCATTCTTAAATTAGTTGTTGTGGGATTGATGTTGTAGGAATTAGGAATCCTTTGAGTTCTTAGATTGGTAATTAAGATTGGCTTTCACCTGAAGTTGAGTTGGTTGAGCAGTTGGTAGGATGAATGATCTTTATTTCATTAGTCAGTTGGTTTATGCATATATTTTTCTTAGTTACCTGTGAAACAACGAGACTTTCCTAGGTTGAAAATTTATATTGAGCACTATGCTTGTTCATTGAAATTAATGAGCATATAGAGTGACCAAAAATGAGGCTATTGAGCAGGTGGGGGCAGCTAATGTTGTACAAGTCATCACAAATAATTCCTCTAACTATGTTCTTGCTTGTAAGATGCTGGAGGAAAAACATAAAAGCATATTCTAGACTCCGTGTGCGACACATTGCATAGACCTCATGTTTGATGGCATATGCAAACAAGATTGGATCAAGGACACTATAGGGCATGCCAAAAGCATCACCAAGTACAACCTACAACCATGGTTGGGTATTGAGCTTGATGAGGAGACACTCACAAGGTAGGGAGCTTGTTAGGCCTACAATTATTAGATTTGCAACTCTCTCACATTGCAATCTCTCCTTTCCCAAGCACTAAACTTGGAGCAGATGTTTTCAAGTGTTGAATGGAATTCGTGTCAATGGACTTGTAAACAAGATGGAACGGACACCAAGAAGAGAATTAAAAGCTCTTCATTTTGGAAAAAAACAACAAAGGTTGTGGCAATTCCTAAGCCACTTGTTAAGGCGTTACAGCTGGTGGATGGGGAAAAATTGTCCAT
The DNA here is from genome assembly GCA_001517045.1 of Pseudotsuga menziesii. Classification (NCBI taxonomy): domain Eukaryota; kingdom Viridiplantae; phylum Streptophyta; class Pinopsida; order Pinales; family Pinaceae; genus Pseudotsuga; species Pseudotsuga menziesii. Next base: position 29,011 of record LPNX010963619.1, read on the forward strand.
TGGATACATTTATGATGCTACGGATCAGGCGAAGGAGCAAATAAACGCAACATACAAGGATAAAGTGGGTAAGTATGGGCCTATATGGGATATCATTGATAGATGATGGAACAATCAACTCCATCGCCCTATATATGCAATTGGGTATTTCTTGAACCCAAGGTATCATTATAGAGATTAGTTTGATCAAGATCCAAGCAGAGAGGTGAATGATGGATTGTATTCTTTCGTTGAAGGCATGGTTCCAAGTGAGGCAGACCAATTGGAGACACACCGACATATCACCTCTTTTAGCGTGCTACATGTACCTTTGGAAAAATGTGGCTCAGATTGCAAGAGATGTGGACCAACCAGGTAAACATTTCCATTGTTTTATTAAATTATGTTTAACTTTAAAGTATAAATTGTAAATACCTCAATTCTTAGCCAAATTCATAATCTAATTTGTTGAATTAACTGTCTTATCTCTTTGCATATGCAACACAATGGCGAAAGGCATTTGGTAACCAATGCAAACAATTACAAAAGGTTCATTAGAGGAAATTTCAACCCAAAATGGGCATTTTAACTTTTCACCCAAATTCCATGTCATTATGCATTAGCCAATCAAATTGCTTTAAAAGTCAAACACCAGATAGGTCTTAAACAATATTTTATTACATAATCTCATAATAATGGAATATTTTAATATTATAATTTTCTTGGAGAGTGAAATAATATCTGCCCAAGGCGCCCCAAATTGTCTTGGAAAGCGAAATCCACTATGCACGCCTTCTCCACATATTGGAGAGTTATTAATGGATCAAAACATGTTGACCACATTAATTACATTATTATTTTTTTAATTAGATAGAAGTTTTTTTTATACATAAATTTGTGGGTTTATTACCTACCACAATATTCACGGCACCAACATTTTTTTATAAATATTGAAATATATAAAATATAAATAAAAAAATATTTGAAAATGGATTTATTACCTACCACAATATCAACTGCACCTACAATTTTATATATATATTGAAATATATAATGATATATATAAAAAACATATTTCAAACTATATAAACATAATTAGAAAAGTTTTTTTTTAACCATGTCCTTATGAGTTTATTATATGTTATATAAAAATTTATTAAAAAATATAAAAATATATAAAGATATATATTAGTAATTAAATGTGGCGTTTTTTAAGTCAAAGATAAACATGACCAATATTTTTTTATCTATACTTAAATATATAAAAAATTTACTATTAACATATTAAAAATATATATAAATCTATATAAATCTATATTTAAGTAAACCCTACAACTTACTTCTTTTTTAACTACTCTAATGGTTAACATTAAGTTCATTAAGTTGTTTATTTATTTTTTTATTAAATACATATACCTAGGTGGAAAATTTCTAATTTCAGTAAAAGTTTTTTACAATAGAAGCCGGCCAATGTTGTGCACATCAAAATTTTGCAAATCAAAATTTCGAGAGATGCCCGCCAATGCTGTGAACATCAAAGACGCCAGTGAATGCTCTTGTTCAAACATCTTCATTACTGATATCACTGGAACATTTTACCTCACCCATTGAGAAATATCTTCATGCTGGATTAAAAGCTGAGCGCATTCTATGGAGTAATGCGGCTGGGATTGCATGGGCCAAGTGGGATGAGCATCTGCTAGAAACGATAGAGAGCCAGATCTGAAATACAGCTCAACCAGAGCAAAAGAAGCATTAAGGGAGCATTATCAAAACAACCTAGCAATCCATCTGCGAACATCCAGTGAAGTTTGGTCCTTCTATTCATTGGTCTACTGGATAGATATCAATCTTAGGTAAATTCAATACTCAATGATCTTATGTTAAAAATTTGGGCAAAACAGAAGTAAAATTTGGTATCTCCTCTTTTATGTAACAATTTTGTTCCTAAGAGTCTTTATTATCCATTATCTAAGTGTGGTTTGCTCTGACCCTGTGGTTTGTGCATTTCTGATTTTGAAGAATTTCTGGTCACCTTACATGTTGCTCTTGATTCACTGGGCGTGTAGATTGAGGAGAAATGTAGAAAACCGCATAGCATTAAATAAAAATACCCAATACTCCTGTAGCAACTTGTTTTCTTCCTAATGATCACAATAATGGCTCAGCTGCAAATCTAGTCTGATACCCAGGGTTGGAATTTCAAATGACGGACACCCGTCAAAACTGCCAGTAACAAACAAAATGTGAAACGTTTTCTGTATTCCAAGCCAGATTTTGACGGTCTAGGCAAAATTTTTGCTGTATTTGACGACTAAATTGACCCATGACAGGCATTTACCCATCAAATTCCATCCCTGCTGATACCTCTTCCTCAAGGGTGCCCCACATGATTTCTCAACACTGGAACTGCCCTTTCTTGCTCCCACGTGATGACAGAGACAAATATAAAGTTGAGGCTTTTTTCATAATGTAATTAATTATGCATCATCCCTTTTATTAATGCGGGTAGCTCTTATATTTAGTCAGACAGTTCTGGTCACCTTACATGTTGCTCTTGATTCACTAGGCGTGTAGATTGAGGAGAAATGTAGAAAACCGCACAGCATTAAATAAAAATACCCAATACTCCTGTAGCAACTCGTTTTCTTCCCAATGATCACAATAATGGCTCAGCTGCAAATCTAATCTGATACCCAGGGTTGGAATTTCAAATGATGGACACCTGTCAAAACTGCCGGTAACAAACAAAATGTGAAACGTTTTCTGTATTCCAAGCCAGATTTTGACGGTCTAGGCAAAATTTTTGCTGTATTTGACGACTAAATTGACCCATGACTGGCATTTACCCGTCAAATTCCATCCCTGCTGATACCTCTTCCTCAAGGGTGCCCCACATGATTTCTCAACACTGGAACTGCCCTTTCTTGATCCCACGTGATGACAGAGACAAATATAAAGTTGAGGCTTTTTTCATAATGTAATTAATTATGCATCGTCCCTTTTATTAATGCGGGTAGCTCTTATATTTAGTCAGATGGTTCTATTTATAAAGATGGCCTAGATTGAGGCATAGATAACCCATAGATAGCTCTTCTATTTAGGCTAGCCTTTCTTTTAACGCAGATAGCTCCTTATTGAGGCAGATAGCCACTTTGATTTAGGATTTTAAAGACATAAAGTGAGGCAAAACTCTATGTATGTCATAATTATTGGGAGGGCTTCTATATTATACAGGTGAAAACACCCCTTGAGATAAGGCACTTTAAGGCTCTTACATTTAGGCTGGCTTATAGGCTCAACATCATATATGTAATAAGGCTTGAAAGGATCTTAACTTTCAGAGAACCCAGCCCCTTTATATTTAGGGAAACTAGAGCCTCCTTGCTGCTAGCATGACACAGAATTGAGCTATTGTTCTCTCCTCCTGGTGTGCTAACGTGACATTCCTGGGCAATGTTTGCTATAAATGACAGCTAATGTTTGTTAACATAGACTAGTAGATTATCCCTTGAAGGAGCTGCTGCCTTCCACAAATTCCCAGCCAACTGATCAGTGAAGTAGTGGGCACTTTATTTATATAATAGCTGAGCTTGACAAGGAAAAGTGCCCTTCCCACTGCACAGATTTCCAGAATTACTCACTAACAGGTTGCTCACAAATTTCCTGAGTGTGTATGGTGGTCTGTATTAGTGTTATCGGAACCAGAACGGAACTGGAAAAACTGGTCAGTCTGACCAGTTTACAAGGTTGGCCGGTCCGGTCAGCAAAAAAATTTCAAAAAACCAGATATCTTTCCAGAACGGGTACGGAACCGGCCAAAACCGGTCGAACCGGCCGGTCTAGACTGGGGACTCACGAAACTCAATTTTTTTTTAAAAAACTAGAAAATAAAACTTTGTTGATGTACTTTGGAGCCTCTTTGTTTATGTACTTTGGTTCAGAACCTCAGAGATGTATTGCACTTGGTGCTACTTTGGATATTTGCACCCATATTTGCTATATATATGAGAAACTTTGCATATTTACAAAATATGAATATTTTATGTATTTTTTAGTCAGCTGGTTTTTTACCCGGGTTTTTGCGGGTTCTGGTCCAGTTCACATTTTGGGCTTCACTGATTCGATGACCGGTCTGGTTTCCGATAACATTGGTCTGTATATGGAATATGAAGCCAACAACGTGTCCTTGTATTTTGTGGACACTAAAACCCAACAGCTACGAACTCTTGCAGGAGCTGAATCTGAAGTAGAGTATATGTTCATTGATAAAATAGATGTGAATCTTCTTCCCACTAACCAATATTGACCCCCTGAATATGAAGTTCATTATAAATATGAAGTTTCTTGATAACATTTTCCTATGGATCCTTTGTACCTTTTTTGCAGTGAAATGGGAACTCGTAGATCTTCAGGAAAGTTGGAAACTATTGTAGTTGAGAATGCAAAGGATGAAATGGATAACTGGATCACATTACGGGTGTCCATTGGATCTTGGGTTACTTTGCAACCATCAAGGAACCGAATTTGGGCAAAAAAAAGAAGACTAGATAATTTACAATCCCATTGGAAAGGTGTAGTAAGGGCATTTAAGCGGAGCCAACAGGGTGAAAAAGTGGAGAAGGTGCTCATAGCTCATGTATATGAGCGCAAGGATATCCTCAAAGAGTCTGTTGCCAAACAAGACAATTTTCCTCAAATTGGACGAAATTGTAAGAACTTGTCATTTTATAAGCATTGAATATTTTTTCTTAATTTTGCATGATTATTAGAATATGAATGCCCTAGATTAGATGGATACTAAATCTGTTTTTTTTATGTAAGTTTGTGCATTTCTGATTTTGAAGAATGGTAGCCTGTGGAGAGTATTACCAGTACTTTACGTGTTTTCCATTCGCATATAGGAGAGATACTCTATGAGGGAAAGGATTCCACATCATTGAGGGAAGAAGGGGTATGGTTTTATAAATATGATTACTTTCTTCCAAGGGGTAAAAGGCTGGGACGAATTGAAGAAGCCAAGTTACCCATACTTCATGAAATTGGCTTACCACATTCTAATCCATCATTAATTGATTGCATACATTCAAAATTATTTCTTGAAATTCAATCTAGTATGCGGGAGAAGGGTGGTGCATGTGATCATTTTGGTATGCACTTACCATTTTTGGTTTTTGCTGAAGTGTTCAAGGAAGAGGAATCTATTCGAATGACTAAGAAGACTTTTTCTTGCACAAATCCCTCTGACATGTTATTACGTAACATATTTTACCCTGGATGGAATACAAGATTACATCTTGTGAATGGAGAGCAATTAGAATGTGTGTTGAGTGTAGAGACACTTCGTTTTAGGTAATGTATTCAATTTTGATTTTTCCTTTTATTTGATTTTCACAAGGTTTGACATCACTTTCTAACTATTTTTTCATCCTTTTTAACTTGTAGATATTCAATACCGAGACAAAATCTCTATGTTTCTTTTAAGTTTCGACGTTTTAGGCATATAACGGATGACAACAATTGGATTTGGATACCAATATAGCAAGACAATGATGATAGCACCCATTCTCCTCTAATATCCATTGATATTTTTAAGGATGGTGCACATTTCAAAACATTGTCCATGGAAGAAAATTGGAATTTGTTTGAAGTTAGAAGAGAACTTGAATTTCAAGAGGAATCAAGCCTCGAGGAAGACTTCTATTTTATTCACAATGGGAAAAGGGTGAGAATTTTAGAGTTAATGTATGTTTATTCATATTCTAAACATGTTTCTTACTTACATTTTAATGATTTCCTTTGGACAGATTGGTAAAAGACGAGAGAAGAGCATCATGT
>LPNX010963646.1:3794-63794 GCA_001517045.1 Pseudotsuga menziesii
CCTAGTGGAATTCGTACTCAATTATCATTTTAGTCACACACGTTTTCAGTCTCCTAGCATAAATAAATTTCATCTAATTTTGATGAGGCTAGGAATTTCACTTACAGTGCTTTTTTTTACTTACGCTCAACGTTTTCCAGTCATGCTCTGAGGGGATGTTACAACATCTTTCTATACTTGCAAGCACACATACATAAGTGTTTTTAACTAATGTATCTTCCTAATTCTCTTACAAGGTATTTTTACAATTCTATGGTTTCTCACAAGGTGTTATTTATGATGTTAATCAAGGTTAAAGAATTCTTTGCACAAGTTTTTACCCATTTCCATATTATAGAACATAATATAAACCCTAGTGTATGTAAATACTACCTCCCTACATTATTATTTTAGGGTTATAATATGCATATTATAATGAAAATATAATGAATGCTATGAAAAAGGTTTTAACCATAGTTTATTTATAAAACACTATTGTGTGCGGGCTGCTCTGAACGGGGTCTCGAACTAGAGTGCAAAACCCACAACTTGAAAAATATTTCATCACCATGTGGTAGAGGATTGTTGGTTAGGGTTTTGAATTTGGGATCTCACCATATAGGTATCCCCAAAACCCTAAAAAATCGCATTTTACCTAAATTTCTTCTCTCTGCTATGGAGTGGGAGAGCCACAGGCTCATGGCCGCAAGGCTTTGATGTTATTCCTTTAAATTTTTATGTACAGGCCTCCTTTTTCCATTTCAAGTTCTTGTATATGTAGGGTTTATGTGGCCACTGTATAATTCTCTGTATGAGGCCTATGTTGTCATTACCTTACCTCTACAAGTGCCACCCTTCGTGTACTGGTGCAGTGGTGCACTTGGTAGTGTGAGCACGGTTATTGGTTCATCATAGTGTGGTATTGACTGTTTATTTAATGTTCTCGTTGAGTGTATGATTATCTTCCTTCACCGCCCGATTTCGAGTGTGGGCTTGGTTCTGGTTCATAGTGGTTTTAAGTTTCGAGCTTGCACATTGATCGTAGGGGTTTTCTTGATAGAGCTTCCTTGTAGCTCAACGTACCCTTTTTTGTGGCTAGGGTCTATTCATGTCACCGTTACGGGATGAAAATCAACTCTTCAGGTAAGCAATTTGGTTTTAAACAATATTAAAACTCTTCTGCGCTATTAACTGATTATTATCTTTGTCAATTGCAAGAGTTTAACATTCAATGGGTTTTTCAATTATGCAGGATTTCGAATCGGTTGCTCTGTGCTGAAAGACACCAGCAAAAGGGATCCACATACGATGTTCATCCTCATAAGCCTCGGTCCTACCTGAGGTCCTTCTGCGATGGTTATATGGAGTTTAGTATTTGCAGTTCCACCGAGATGAAACTCCATTTCTTGGTTATCATATATCTTGATTTTTTAGGAAGGCCATGTTGCCGAGACTGTAATATGTTGATAAGAAAATTTTGAAGCCCTAGTGGTTGTAACGTGATGAAATACTTTGGGGCCTTCATGGCCGTGACTTGATAAAAAAATTATGTGGCCTTATCGACCGTAGTTTGATTACAAAGTATGTTATTTTTTAGCATGCTTTTAAGACGTGACTTTTTTTGTAAAAAGGCCATTAGGTCGTAACTTTTATGGATACAGTAGTGGTTTTGATAAATGAATCTAGGGTTTAGATGTTGTTTATATTTTGAATAAGCTTAAAAGGTTACTCTTTTGTAACTTATATAATTGATAATATATACATAGTGTGTTTTTAAGAAAAAATAAAGGCACGCTATGAAATTTATTTGTTCTGGTTTAATTCTCAATTTCTTGTTTAAATTTAATTTTAAAGAAAATTCCATTATTAAATCTATGATTTTTTTATTTTGATTAGGAGAGGGAAAGTTCAAATTGTTGGTTTTAAAGCAGCATTTAAAATTTGTTCTCTATCTGTAAAATAATTATTCAGAGAATAAGTAAAAGAAGGTTTTGATTAAAATAACCTATGTTTTTACTGTATTATGGGGTTGGAATGTTTTCAAAAGGTACTTACTTAAGTTATCTTGGTTTATATTTATCAAACAATTTTAATATTGTTCTTGTGAAAATCTTATTTAAATCTGTGTATTATAAGTTAGACAGTTGTGTTTTCTATAAATATAAAATGTATGTTTTAAGTAATTTTGGGTGAAACTATATAATTCCTCTGCTGGTTAAAGAGGAAAAAACGAAAGTCATATTTGACAGTTTCTCCAAAATAGGGTTTTTATAAAACCCTAATTACTATTAAATTATTACAAAGTTTAATATTGAATTATAATGTGTTTCAAGTTTCATTCTTATTTAGATTAATGATGAAATTATCCAAGAAATTTCTAGCCTCATTTTACTATTTTTTTAAGTTAATCCTGCTTATTTATTTTCTCTTTTTATAATGTCCTTTAGTTACTATAATAATAGGCTTATAGTAAATAATTTATCCACTGTGTAATTAAGTGCACAGACTATATATATATATATATATATATATATATCTTTCTTAGAGACAGTTTTGTTTATTTTATGATAATGTATTGTCTAAGGAAAATTTCTGAAATAAAAAGGAAAAGTTACTTTTAATTAACCCTATGAAGTATGTAGAAGGTAAATAAACACATTCAAGCACACTTCATTTGATTATTTATGAGAATTTAACCTAACATACTGTACTAGAGTACTACCTTTAAGAAGGTGTGGAAAAATACAGTTACATATTTCTTTATCTATCAGTAAAATTGAAAATTATTCTAATCATTTATCCTAATCTATATCTAATGCATAATTTGACTATCTTTTCATAGTAAAATATTTCATTCAATAATTCTAATAACAGAAGAATAGAAGCATAACACATTATTCCTTAAGTTCAATCCTTCTTGATCCTAAATATGCAATTAGAAATTAGAATGAACATGTAGAACCTAGAAATGTAGAAGAGGAGACAACAACTTAAGGAACCTGTTCCTCCCAACCAACTCCTGGAGATAGCTAAATTGCAAATCTAAGGTCCCCCGAGCTTGTCTTCTGGTCCACCTGGTGGAAGTACTAGGTGAGAGATCTAGTTTAGTAATCCTCTACAACTCTACTGAGTATTAGGAAGTAGATATGTTCTGATTGCAGCAATATGAACTCAACTTAAAATAGCTACACTAGTTCAGAACTTCAGGACTTTTCACTCAAACAAACTTCTGCTAGTCCCCTCCATTGAATTTCTTGTGCACTAAATTCACTCAGAATTTTCACAAGTGAAGAATGAGCAGCCTTAAGTGGATTCAATGGGAAGTTTTATTAGCATGCATAGGTCTTTTGGGCTAGTTTTTACTTAATGAACCACCTTCTCTTGTTTGACTTTATTGGGAAACATGACCAGAAAAATAGGGAAGTTGCCTCCTGCAATAGCTAGAAATAGTTTAAGGATGCTGCCAAGTGTCAATATGCTTTTAACCCAACCTATTCCACCAAGTGACCAGTAAAACACTCATTTAACAACCACCTTAAGTTGTTGTCTCATATTTCATTTGTTAATTAATAAAATATTCAGCAATTACATTCAATTATCATTGACCCCACTTGGTCATTAATTACAAACTTTATAATAAAAATATAACATAATGTTTCTTAAAACATATTTTTTTTTGCAATTTGGAGCATGTGACATACACACCCCCTTAAATTATAACATCGTCCTCAGAATTTCCCAGGAACAAAATTGGATATGCAGCTCGCATATGACTCTCCAATTCCCAGGTGGATTCTTCTAGACTAAGGTGCTTCCATTGCACTTTCACCTGACCAATGGTGCAATTCCGAAGCAAGATCTCTCTCCTTTCAAGGATACAATCCAGTTCCACTAGGAAATCTCCTTCGGGTTCCACCTGCATATCATTCCATTTTATAACATGAGTAGGATCATGTACCTATTTTTTTAACACAGAGATATGAAAAACATTATGAACTGTCAAATTTGGCGGTAAAGCCAATTGATATTCCACTTGTCCCATTATGGACAGTATCTCAAAAGGTCCGCAATATGGAGGTGGCAACTTAGCACAACTTCCTAATCTTAGAGAAATCTAGAGAAATATTTTTAGGCTTGACCTTTATAAAGACATGTTCACCCACCTAGAACTCTTTTTGAGTTTGTTTAAGATATGCTTAACTTTTCTGTCTGTCTTGCACAACTTTCAAGTTACCTTGCACCTGTTTTACAATTAACTCCATCTCTTTTAGTAGTTCAGGTCCTAGTACTAACCTGGCAACTGGGTTACTCCATGAGATGGTGGTATTGCACTTTCTTCCATACAAAATTTCAAATGGACTATATCTTGCTGAAGCTTGGTAGTGATTGTTGTAAGCAAACTCTACTAGGTGTAATTTATCTTCCCATTTACCTAATTGCTCCTTAACATACATTCTAAGCATATCTTCCAACACTTGATTCACTCTTTCAGTCTCCCCATCTGTCTAGGGATGAAAAAAGACACTAAAATTTAAAGTAGTATTCAGGCCTTTGAACAAAGAATTCCATTAATTGCCCGTAAACTTAGGGTCTTTATCTGAAATTATAACTTCTGGTATCCCATGCAAATGAAATATTTGTTTCATGAATATATCTGCAATATTAGCAGCCTTTTAAGTGGTTTTTACAGGTATAAAATGAGCTTCTTTACTAAGTTTATCAACGACTACCATTATCGACTCATTCATATTTTGATTTCTAGGTAGACCTATAATAAAATCAAGACCGATTATTTCCCACTTCCAGCTAGGGATAGGTGATGGTTGTAGTAAATCAGCTAGATGTTGGTGTTCAGTCTTAACTTGTTGACATTCAAAACATTTGGCAATGTATTCTTCCAATTCATTCTTCATGTTTGGCCAAAAATAATCCAACCATAACATGTTTATAGTTTTCTGATAACCAGGATGTCCTGAGTAAGGAGTCTTATGAATTTCGTTTAAAATCAGTAACTTAATATTAGGTACATTAGGTATATACAACCTATATATGTATAGTAATAATCCTTTTTTGTTTAGACTATACCCTGTACTTAAACTTTCAGTTAAATTTTCTGTTACTTTTGCTTGTAATTTCTAATAATTTTCATCCAATCTCACTCCTTCCTCTAGCTGTTCTTCTAAATCTATTTTATAAGTGTTGATTTCTACTACAAAATTTAATTTTGCATTTCTACTTAGAGCATCAACAACCTTATTTTATTTTCCCTTTATATGTTGGATTTCGAAATCATACTCACTAAGAAAAACTAGCCACCTATCTTTCCTTGCGTTTAAGTTGGGTTGATCCAACAAATATTGTAATCCTTTATTATCTATCATTAATAAAAATTTCCTTCTGATTAAGTGATGGTGCCACATCTTCAGAGCATGTATGATAACAACCAACTCTAAATCATAAGTTGCGTAGTTTTTCTCATGAATCTTAAGCTTCCTAGACTAGTATGCAATTACATGTCCTTCTTGAGTTAAAAATCCACCTAGACCGTCGTTGCATGGGTCAGTGTATATTATAAAGTATTTATTAGGATCATCAATTCTAAAGATTAGTGCAGTAGTTAGTATTTTGTTTTAATTTTTAAAACTTTCTTCACACTTTTGAATCCACTTGAATTTCTTCCCTTTCTTATGTAAAGAAGTTATGGGATTTGCAATTCTTGAAAACCCTTCAATGAATCTTCGATAGTAGCATGTAATCCCCATAAATGACCGTACATCAATCATTTCCTTTGGGACTAGCCATTCTGCAATTGCTTTTATATTTTATGGATCAACTGAGATCCCTTCTTTAGTTACTACATGGCCCAAGTATTGTATTTTATCCTTAAAGAAATCACACTTACTAAATTTAGCATAAAGCTGATTTTCTCGCAATTCTTGTAAAACAATTTTTAAGTTCTCCTCATGTTCTTATTTAGACTTAAGAATGTCGTCAAAGAATACCACCACGAATTTATCAAGGTACTTATGCAATACATTATTCATTAGGCACATGAAGACAATTGGGAAATTAGTAAGCCCAAATGGCATAACAACAAACTCATAGTGACCATATCCTGTCCTAAAAGTTGTTTTAAAGATGTCTTCATCTTTGATTCGAACCTAGTGATAACCAGATCGTAAATCAATCTTTGAAAATATAGTTTCTCCAAGCAACTAATCAAATAGATCATCTATGTAGGGCAATGGGTATCTATTTTTAATGGTCATTTTGTTAAGTTGATGGTAATAAATGCATAAGCATACAGTACCATTCTTCTTTTTAACAAAAATAACAGGTGCTCCCCAAGGAGACATGCTCGGTCTGATATACTTCTTATCAATAAGTTATTTTAACTGTGATTTTAATTCATTTAATTCCAATATATTCATCTGATAAGGGGATTTTGAGCTGGGCATTGCACCAAGTACCAACTCAATAGTGAAGTCTAACACCCTCTTTAGAGGCAGTCCCAAAATATCTTCCAGAAATACATCCGAATACGCCCTCAGGATTGGAATATCTTCTATTTTTAGTTTACCTTCATTATTATTATGTTCTTTGTTAATTATAATTACAACAAAGGCTTTACAACCCTTCCAAACAACTCTCTTTAATTGCAAAGTAGAGATTTGTTTGATAACTGTTTTTCTAGGGATTCTGTTATAGCTGATTTTACCACTCCAGGTGAATCACATTTTGTATGGCCTTCCCCTATCCCTCTGCAGACTCCTTAGACCCCATGGACCATTTTTTGTCCTTTGATGTTTCCTTGACCATCCCTAAAAACATGTGAAAAATAATACACGCGACTTTTAAACCCTTAATCACGTATATACATGGGTTTGACCCCTAAAACCGCTTACATTGGGATGTGTACAAAATACAAATCCTTTTGGTGTTTTCCTTGACATGGATCTGACTCATTGACTCCTGGCCTTCCCTATGCCTTGAGATCTCTCGAATTCGACCTTTCATTACCCCTTTGAAAAGCTATATATAGAACTCTATGGTACATTGAAGGCATATGAGAGAATTGAGAGCAAAGAAACTATAGTCAATTGTTGCCGAAACTTATGCTTGAGTCTGCATCCCTTTGTCCCTTGGAGCACTTTTGTGTTCTTCCCAAGCTTGTCTTTTGCTTGTGAGCTTGCTATCGAGAGATGGAGGATTGAGGTGGTGGAGGCCCAAGTGGGGGATTCAGTTTCTCTGATTCACATACATGCTGACAGAGGTTGTATTCATTGTAATCTCTGATTTTATATTAATAGAAATATCTTTTCCTGTGCAATAATGTGTGTTTAAATGAATATTTTATCCATGGGATGATTTCAAATGCTTATACATTGTTGATTATATATGCTAGAATAGATATAACACCATGATATATAGTATGCTTGTATTGTTTACTTGTTGTTGAGGAAGTAATTTATATATTCAAGCTGAAGTTGGAAAGCTCAATGGGGATCTACTTCAACTGTCCAGAATAAGGTACAAGGTCTGATCCTTTAGTGTTAGACATTTACTTTCTATTGCATATTGGAAATGATTGAATTCTGGAGTCAAGCTGTCTGTTGTGGTACCCCAAGCCATAGGAATTTCTCTCCGTAATAGAATTGGCGACTCTGCTAGGGATGTTCCTTGTTTTTATTTGGGGTTTGTGGGCACAATGGGCTTGATATTCTTGACTTGCTCTTTGTTTCTCCTTGTTTCTATGTTGCATTTTATAGTATGTTCATCCATTGACACTCCCCTTTATTGGTTTGACCCTGGGCCTGCTTTTTACAACTGTCTTCTCTGTATACGCAGGTTTTTGGCCAAAAGTCACATACATACATGGATTTTTGGCCAAAAGTCGCGTATACATGCAAGTTTTTGGCCAAACTCCATGTATACATGCAGCTTTTTGGCTAAATGTCATGTATATATGCAGCTGTTCTTTAAAGAGTCACGTACATCCTCCCTTTTGGTGGTTTTGATGTCGTGGGAAGTTCTTGGGTGAGTTGTGAGTGTGGTTGGGTATTCCTTAGGTCTGATGTTGTCCGTTGGATGCTTCTTTTGTGACCAAAGACCGCTTTTTCATTGATTTTTCTTTGAAATTAGTTTAGTCATTTAACCTTTTTGTTTTGCCATTAGTGCATTATGCTTTTTTGTCTTGGTGTCTTGCTGGGATTGTGTTTTATACTTGTTGTGGAGACTGAGAGTTTTAGATGACTTTTATTGCATTTTTCATTCTTTTATATTGAAAAATACAAAGTAGTTGCACTCTTAGTTACATCTTAGATATGTATTTGAGGAGGTACTTGCATTGGATTGCTTGGATGAGAGTTGTGTTTAGGTTTTCATATAGGAAGGATTGCATTCACATTTAGAAAGGAATATATATTTATGCATCTCATGTAGTGGCATACCCTATTTTTCATTTGACAAAGATTACACTTAGCATTGTTTGTTATGGTGTGTATATTTACTTCACTTCTAAGTCATAACTTCATTAGTTGCATGACCATTTCCCTTTGAGTAATTGCAGCCAATTAAAATCAACACTTAATTAAAATGAACTACACTATTTTATTTGATAGGGTTCACCAACAAGATTAGGTTTCAGGGTCTTGGAATAGTTCATTGTGAGTAAATTCTCCAAGACCACTAAACAATAACATGTATGTGTCTGTCTAGGTGAGTGTGTGAAATCCTTGGTATAACCAGTGTTTCTCAAGATCCTCCTCTCAAAAGGTAGTTAAGCACAAGGTAGTGTGAGCGGTTATTGATTGGGATGACCCCTAGTCATAATTGAGTAGCACCGAAGATATTTCTAGGATTGTATTCATATCTAGGGGCTCTTTTGAGAATTTTGGGATTTGCTACCCTACCCATATGGTCAATCATGCATGCGAATGTCCGCCTGAGCATTGATTATATTGAGGTGAACTTAGTTGCCTTACCTAGGTTATTAAGGGGGTACTTCACAGAGGTTATTCTGCAGGTGTCCCAGCCAGGTTGGGGTCGGACAGCACAGTCGCTTTATCCATTGAAGCTGAGGGCCACTCTAATTTGTTACGTACCTCCGCTTGTAGTGTATGGTAGTTTCGAGCCTCTCCTAGGTGAGACATACCTGCTGCATTCGGGAGCTCACATATCCTCCCCTTGGTTTTCTTGTATTTTGGCTGTAGATTTTCTTAGGAGTGTACTCTTTGTGCACTAGTTGGCCTTTGGGATTGTGGTTACTTAAGTATATTTATGCTATCTTGAGTTCGGGTCCTTTTATTTTTGTCATGCCTGGTATTCTATCACTCATCCTTGGTCCTAGTATGGACCCTTGTGTCAGACTTGGGGGCATCACAGCCCCTTACCTTGCTCATAGATTTGGGAATGGTCATATTCCATCCTCTACTCCATTTATGGAGGAATTTTATTCCCTTCACTCGGTCTTTACATCAGTGGTCACCCTCATGGGGGTGGTAGTGGATGCATGAACATTGGGTTTACACCTTACTTTCCTTTTTATGTCCCATCATTCACTGCATTGTTTCCTTTGGTTGTAGTTATCATCATCATTCCTCCTTATATCCTATAGTTTGGATTCTTTATTGACTATTTTGGGTTGTTTTGGACTAATATGGTTGTCATGTAGGGTCCAGTTTTTGTACATCTCTCTGAGGTTTCTACCCGTTCATGCCTATCATAGGTATTATGTCTGAACAGACATATAGGTTAGGATTTCGCATCCACTTGCACTTATGCACTGCCTTATGACAATTCCATCTTAACCTTAGGTACGAACCCATTCCATGGTATCATGGTATCATGGAACCTTCATGCTGCCATTAGAAGTGATATTATGTGAATGGTAGAGCTTTCCTATACATGGGTGTCCTAGTTAGATCCTTTTTTCATTTGGTACCCATGCTGTGAGTCCTCTCTTTACTTTGGGAGTCCCTTTTAGTCCAGCCATGTCCTTGAGCAAGAGCTTCATACTCTTGAACTTTATGCTGGCCATTTCCCTAGGAATCCCTTGTATATTTCAAGTTGTAATTGCATTATCATGAGATTTGCCTGCCTTATTGAGCCTTACGTCAGCTTCCTTGACATTGAGTTTCAGCCTTATATCCCGAGCTTGTCTCATGTCTAGCCATGCAGAGCCATTTTTTATATCCTTTGCAGCTTGATTCCTTTTTTACCGGGAGGGGATTTTCCCCCATGTGTCAATATCCTAAACATGTATCCTTGCATTGAGAATAGGTATGTTCCACTACTTGGAACTAGTTTGTTTGCCCTTATGACACTCGTCCCCTTGTAGTTTGTAACTATAAAGTAGTTTTATTCTTTTTCAAGCTTTTTAAATATTTGAAAAAGTCCAAAAAGCCGGATAAGGAAAGATGTTATCTTTGGCAGCTATCGAGTCATGTTTCCTTCGAACAGAGCACTGTATATCACATCCATTGGTTGGGTTTATATTTTTACTTTAGGAGTTGTACTTGTTTATCTAAGTTTATCTCCACCGACTGGTTAAGCTTCCAGTCCCCATGGAGCCTCTGTCGATGCCTCCTGTGTCGCAGAGATGTCCCAGATGATGGGGGATGCCTTAATGCCCTCCTTCCAGTGGATTTCATCACATTGACTTCAGATCATTTATTCTGGTATTGGAATCTAGAGTTAGTGTGAGTGCCTTGAGACTTGTAGTCATTAGTGGTAGGTTCTCTCACCATTGACAGTATTTGGGAATACATCAATGTCCCTTGATTGATGGATGCTCTCAAGTGTTTCACCTCAACACATTTATTCACACTTGTTAGTTTTCACTCTAGTACCTTGATTCCCATTTTCATTATCGGTGGGTGATCTCGCGTGTGTTAACGGTATACATTAATGACCGGTAATCAGACGATGGACTACTATGTTTGACCTCGACACCTCTATTCACATAGTAGGAAATGTACTCGTAGCGGTTTGTGTAGAAGAATTTCTAGATTAGCGACATCTCTTATATGCTACCTCCTTGATCGTTCCGGTGTTCATGAGATTTTAGCTCTTGTGACTTGATTCCAGTTTAGGTCAGACATTTCCAGCCACTATGGAGATCTTGATCTGTTATATATCTTCAGACATTATGGAGATAATGGTCCTTGGTATATCTTCATCATGGAGATTCTGATCTATGTATATTGTACATGGCAATGACCACTTATGTGATATCTTATATCATGCCTGTTCATGGCCATTGTACTCTTATGTATCCAAGACTGCTATATGTATTTGTAGTTATGTGCAGAGTTGTATCATTCTACTAGGCTGATTGGGTGGCTGGTCTTCCATTTGGGATTCTTCATCACTCCACTTCTAGGATGGACTTATAATGTATTTTGGCCATCGTACGACCCCTCTGACCTCACACATTAGGGGGCATCTGTTATAGTTGATTTTACCACTCTAGGTGAATCACACTTTGTATGGCCTTCCCTTGTCCCTCTGTAGACTCCTTAGACCCCATGGACCATTTTTTGGCGTTTGATGTTTCCTTGACCATCCCTAAAAACATGTGAAAAATGATACACGTGAGTTTTAAACCCTTAATCGCGTATATACGCGGGTTTGAACCCTAAAATCACGTACATCAGGATGTGTACAAAATCCAAATCCTTTTGGAGTTTTGCTTGTCATGGATTCGACTCACTTGACTCCTGGCCTTCCCTATGCCTTGAGATCGCTCAGATTCGACCTTTCATTACCCCTTTGAAAAGCTATATAAGGAACTCTATGGTACATTGAAGGCATATGAGAGAATTGAGAGCAAAGAAACTATAGTCCATTGTTGCCAGAACTTATGCTTGAGTCTACATCCCTTTGTCCCTTGGAGCAATTTTGTGTTCTTCCCAAGATTTCCTTTTTCTTGTGAGCTTGCTATCGAGAGATGGATGATTGAGGTGGTGGAGGCCCAAGTGGGGGATTCAGTTTCTCTGATTCACAGATGTGCCAACAGAGGTTGTATTCATTGTAATCTCTAATTTTATATTAATAGAAATATCTTTTCTTGTCCAATAATGTGTGTTTGAATAAATATTTTATCCATGGGATGATTTCAAATGCTTATACATTGTTGATTATATATGCTAAAATATATCTAACACCATGATATATAGTATGCTTGTATTGTTTACTTGTTGTTGAGGAAGTAATTTATCAATTCAAGATGAAGTTGGAAAGCTCAACGGGGATCTACTTCAACCGTCCGGAATAAGGTACGAGGTCTGATCCTTTAGTGTTAGACATTTACTTTCTATTGCATATTGGAAAGGATTGATTTCTAGAGTGAAGCTGTCTGTTGTGGTACCCCAGGCCATAAGAATTTCTCTCCGTAACAGATTCTTGTTATGGTTACTGTTTCTCCTTCATTATTTATGCAAGTAAATTTTTTATCGAAACAGTTCATAACTACTCTATGTTGTTCTAAGCAGTCCATACCAATTAACATGTCATAAGCAGAGATTTCAAACTGATCCACATTGACAGTACAATCTTTTACAAAACTAATCACTTTTCTTTTTGCTCCAGTAGCTAGCTGAGCTAACCACAACTTTGCAAACTTTTCTACTGATAAATTGCATTTTTCTACTAAATGAGGAGAAATATAACTTAAGATATCCCCTGGGTCAATTAAGATAGATATAGGTGTTTTATTTAGCTTACTTTCTACTTCCACCATGGAAGTTTGATAATTCTCCTGCCTGTTTCCCAGTGCTATGTTGTTCCTGGGCATTGTCCTTGCTAAATCACCAACAGTCATCTCCTCCTGCACTGTATGTATGTTGCTGACAGTATTCTTTCGGTTAGGGAAAACGGATGCATAATGAGCCCCATTACATTCCCAACATTTTACTAGTTCTTTACGTTCGTTATTCTTAGAGTAATTGTTGTGATTATTACAGGTTCTTTATTTCTAGAGCCATTAAGGTTTAACTGTGAATTACCTTTTTTTCCTTGGAAATTCTTATGAGTAAAATTACATGTGTTATTATCCCTAAAATTGCGCTTAGGTACAAAACCCTTCTTCTTCTATTCAAAATTATTAGATATTTTAGCCTTCCAGTTTGACATACTTCCCTTTTTACGGTTCTTCTCATAGCAAAAATTTCCCTTTCGCATAGCCTCCTCTAAGGTTTTTGGATTATTGTATTCAATTCTGTATTTTATGTGAAAAGGTAAACAACTTATAAATCTATGTACCTTAGGCTTCTCATCCACAATGTAAGGCACGTAACGTAGTAGACTTAAAAATTTACTGTTTAATTCTTTCATGTCCATTGTTCCCAGCTTCAATTCATAAAATTCCTTAACTGTCTCTTCATAGTACTATTCTAACAAGAACTTCTTTTTAAATTATTTCTTAAAGGTACTCCATTTAATGTTCTTTTCCCTAATTCCTTTTACTCGTTTTAGATCCTGCCTTCCCAGTTAGGTTGTAAATGGCCATTCTTGCTTTTAGCTGATTAGAGTAATTGTAGATTTTAAAATACTTCTTCATCCGAGACAGCCATGATTCAATTTCTTCTCCTTTCTCAGTTTCACCATTTAAAGTTGGTGGTTTTATCTTCTTAAATTCTCCTGATATGTCTTCATAAGGCTTAAATTTTCTTTTTCTTGAATGATAATTATCTTCACTACTATCACTAGTGTACCCACAATTCTTCCTATGTGAGTCGCCATAAATTTCAGAGCAATAACTACTTTCGATTTTAGATGGTGTAGACTTTTTACTTTTGTGTTGGTAGGATATATCTTCAGATCATCTCTGTTTATATTTTTCTTCATTCTGAAATTTTTCCATCAGTATCTGGTTCAGCTCTTCTTGATCTCTCAGAATTCTTTCATTTTCCTTTTTAACTGTTTCCATCTTAGTTCTTAATTCTTTAACAGTTTGTAATAATTCTAAATAATTGTTAGTTATTTCTTCTTGAACTGGTGCTCTTCTAGAATTACTTTGTTCATTAAATGGGGACTCTTCATCTGCATATTCCTCGAGTTTTTCCATACCTGTAGCTTAACTCAGAAATTTTTTTCTGAAAATAACATTTCAAAAAGAAAAATAATAATTAGTATGCATGCATTTAATTTACTGTTTATCTATGTAGGTTGAGCCACATTTAGGCCTAGTGTCTGAACTTGTGCTCTGATACCAAATGTAATACTCAAAAAATTCATAAAAAATTTAAAATTTTCCTATGACATTAAATGTTAGCAATCATCACTACCGAGGAACATTTAACTATTAATATTTATCATAATCAGACTTAAACTAGCACTGATTCTTTTGTTAAATTCTATATTTGCATACTTAATTATTTTCTTCCATAAATCATTGTTAAGGATTTGATTTAGCAGGTTATGATTTGGAACAACACGAATTGAAACATCTATTTAATTACTAACTGCTAAGTTTGTTTTACTGTTTGTGAAAATATGAAGGAACTTCAGTTGAGTCTGAGGCTTACTTAGCTTTTTAGCTAATGCAGTGAAGTGATGCTTCTTTTATAGGTATTTTATAGGTAATACATTTTGTAACCAGTTTTTGGATCGAGATTATTATCTCAACTAGCATAAAATACAATGCTAGTAAATTTGTTTACTTTACAACTTTTATCAAAATGAATGAGGTATCGTTGATCTTTATATTTATGTTTTAATTACTTTTTTGGTAAACATAAGTGTTTAGTAAACTGAACATAGTCGAGTTGTTCTTCCATTCGCTTCAACTATAACTTGTTCATCTAACTTTTATCTATCTATTACTAGTTTAGGTCGTGTATGTAATTCTATTGAAAGGTAGTTTGTATAGAATGTCCTTTAATACCTTATTACTTGATACCATGGTAATTCAAGCGTATTCGTTTCAACAATATTCAAGTTATGTAAACTTAAGAAAACCTGAATCTAGGTATAGTCATAAGTATAATGATTTCCATTCACACATGGAACTAAAAACTTAGTGCAGAAGACAGTCTACTAACTATTTTAGTACTTACTAGGTAGCGATGCAATAATACAAATTTTATATCGTTACTACAGTATTACTGCTATTTGTGTAAATAAAGAAAATATTATCTTCTACAACATTTATCCAACATAACCTTCGTATAATTTTCATCTCACAAGGGGAAATGAAAAAGATTAATATCTTATAACGAAACTAAGTTTAATATCTAGACTAAGAATCAAGTTGTGCATCTTTCTATACTTGCAAGAACACATACATAAGTGTTTTTAACCGATGTATCTTCCTAAGTCTCTTACAAGGTCTTTTTACAATTCTATGGTTTCTCACAAGGTGTTGTTTATGATGTTAATCAAGGTTAAAGAATTCTTTGCACAAGTTTTTACCCATTTCAAAAGATTATAGAACATAATATAAACCCTGGTGTACTTAAATTCTACCTCCCTACATTATTCTTTCACAGTTATAATATGCATATTATAATGGAAAGACATTGAATGCTATAAAAAAAAATTTAACCATAGTTTATTTATAAAACACTATTGTGTGCAGGATGCTCCAAAAGAGGTCTCGAACTAGAGTGCAAAACCCACAAATTGAAAAATATTTGACTTTGGGATCTCACCATACAAGTTTCCCCAAAACCCTAAAAAATCACATTTTACCTAACTTTCTTGTCTCTGCTATGGAGTGGGAGAGCTGGAAGCTGATGGCCTCAAGGAATTGATGTTATTCCTTTAAATATTTATGTATAGGTCTCATTCTACCATTTCAAGTTCTTCTGTATGTAGGGTTTATGTGGCCACTGCTTAATTTTGTGGATGAGGCCACTGTTGTCGTTACCTTACCTCTGCAAGTCCTACCCTTCATGTACTGATGCAGTGGTTAACTTGGTAGTGTGACCACGGTTCTTGGTTCATCGTAGTGTGGTATTGACTCTTTATTTAATGTTACCATTGAGTGTATGATTATCTTCCTTCATCGCCCGATTTCTAGTGTGGGGTTGATTCGGGTTCATAGTGGTTGTAAGTTTTGGGCTTGCACATTGCTAATTAGGGTTTTCTTGATAGAGGTTCCTTGTAGCTCAGTGTACCCTTTTTCATGGCTAGGGTACGTTCATTTCACCATTACGGGCCGAAAATCAACTCTTTAGTTAAGCAATTTGGTTTTAAACAATATTATAACTCTTCTACACTATTAATTGATTATTATCTTTGTTAATTGCAAGATTTTAACATTCAGTGGGTTTTTCAATTGTGTAGGATTTCAAGTCGGTTGCTCTATGCTAAAAGATACCACCAAAAGGGCTCCATTTTGGTGTTCATCCTGGTATGCCTCGGTCCTACCTGAGGTCCTTCTGCGATGGTTATATAGAGTTTAGTATTTGCAATTCCACTGATATGCAGCTCCATTTCCTATGTTATCAGAGATATTTATTTTTTAGGAAGGCCATGTGGCCGAGACTGTAATGTGTTGATAAGAAAATTTTGAATCCCTAGTGGCCATAACATGATGAAATACTTTGGGGCCTTCATGGCTGTGACTTGATAAAATACTTATGTGGCCTTCTCCGCTGTAGTTTGATTATAGATTGTGTTATTTTTTAATAGGCTTTTAAGCTGTGACTTTTGTTGTAAACAGGCCATTAGGTCGTAACTTGTATGGATACAATAGTGGTTTTGATAAATGAAGTTAGGTTTTAGATGTTGTTTATATTTTAAATAAGCTTAAAAGCTTACTGTTTTGTAACTTATATAATTGATAATATATACATACTGTGTTTTTAAGAAAAAATTATGGCAGGCTCTGACATTTATCTGTTCTAGTTTAATTCTCAATTTCTTGTTTAAATTTTAATTTTAAAGAAAATTCCTTTATTAAATCTATGATTTTTTGATTTTGATTAGTAGATGGAAAGTTCAAATTGTTGGTTTTAAAGCAGCATTTAAAATTTGTTCTTTGTCTATAAAACAATTATACATAGAATAAGTAAAAGAGGTTTTGATTAAAATAACCCGCGTTTTTACTGTATTCTTGGGTTGGAATGTTTTCAAAGGTCTTACTTAATTTATCTTGGTTTATATTTATCAAACACTTTTAATACTGTTCTTGTGAAAAGCTTATTTACATCTGTGTATTATAAATTAGACAGTTGTGTTGTGTTTTTTATAAATATAGAATGTATTCTTCAAGTAATTTTGGGTGAAACTATATAATTCCTCTACTGGTAAACGAGGAAAAAACAAAAGTCATATTAGACATTTTCTCCAAAATAGGGTTTTTATAAAATCCTAATTACTTTTAAATTATTATATACTTTAATATTTAATTATAATGTGTTTCAAGTTTCATTCTTACTTCGATTAATGATGAAATTATCTAAGAAATTTCTAGCCTCATTTTACTGTTTCTTTAAGTTAATCTTGCTTATTTATTTTATGTTTTTATAATGTCCTTTAGTTACTATAATAATAGTCTTATAGTTAATAATTTATCCACTATGTAATTAAGTGCACAAACTATATATATATATATATATATATATTTCTTAGAGACAATTTTGTTTATTTTATGATAGTGTACTGTCTAAGGAAAATTTCTGAAATAGAAATGAAAAATTACTTTTAATTAACCCTATGAAGTCTGTAGAAGGTAAATAAACACATTCAAGAATACTTCATTTGATTATCTATAAGAATTGAATCTAACCTACTGTACTAGAGTACTACCTTTAAGAAGGTGTGGAAAAATACAACTAGGTATTTATTTATCTATCAGTAAAACTGAAAAATATTCTAATCATTTATCCTAATCTATATCTAATCCCTAATTTGACTATCTTTTCACAGTAAAAGATTTCAGTAAATAATTCTAATAACAGAAGAACAGAAGAATAACACATTATTCCTTAAGTTCAATCCTTCTTGATCCTAAATATGTAATTATAAATTAGAATGAGCATGTAGAACCTGGAAATGTAGAAGAGGAGACAACATCTTAAGGAATCTGTTCCTCCCAACCAACTCCTAGAGATAGCTAAACTAGAAATTTCAGGACCCTCGAGCTTATCCTCTGGTCCACCTAGTAGAAGTACTAGGTGAGAGATCTAGTTTAGTAATCCTCTGCAGCTTTACTGAGTATTCAGCAGTAAATATGTTTTTCTTGCACCGGTATGAACTTAGATTAAAATAGCTTCACTAGTTCATAACTTCAACACTTTTCACTCAAACAAACTTCTACTAGTCCCCTCCATCAAATTTTCTTGTGCACTAAATTCACTCAGAATTTTCACAAGTGAAGAATGAGCAGCCTCAGTTGAATTCAATGTGAAGTTTTATTAGCATGGATAAGTATTTTGGGTCAGTTTTCACTTAATGAGACGCCTACTCTTGTTCCACTTTCTTGGGGAACATGACCACAAAAATAGGGAAGTTTCCTCTTGCAACAGCTAGAAGTAGTTTGAGGATGCTTCCAAGTGTCAATATGCTCTCAACCCAGCCTATTCCACCAAGTGACCAGTAAAACACTCATTTAACATCCTCCTTAAGGTTTTGTCTCATCTTTCATTTATTAATTAATACAATATTCAACAATTACATTCAATTATTCTTGACCCCACTTGGTCATTAATTACAAACTTTATAATAAAAATATAACATATTGTTTCTTAAAACATAATTTGTTTTGCAATTTGGGGCATGTGACAATTCTACTTATCCAAATGAGTTAAGCACATCTCTTATTTATACTAATAAGTTGAGAGGTGTAATAACCAAATTGGACCAAATTCTCCTTGTTGCTAGGGCCGAGTTTCCTTGGAAGACTAAAAAATACATTTTAATAATACTTTTATGGGTACTACTGACCCGAATTACAATGGAGGTTTCCACTCAAGGATTTACATGACCAAATACATCAATTTCATCCCTAATTGGAGGAATAACATATCTATAAGTGGTGATAACAATGATAATACAAAATATAATATCTTATGAAGTTACATTTCTTTAACACTCCATTTTAACAATGAAGGTATTCTAAAATAGAACAACACGTCTGTAAAATTGATTGGTGAATCTATATGTCATAGGAATTTTTCATAATTACGTCAACATCATCATCATCTATGGAACATCATCATCATAAACATATCTATGATCTGGTATTGTTTCTAGCATCATCTCTCGGATCATCTCGAGCATCATCATCTCTGGCATCATCTTCAGCATCGGCATCATCTCGAACATCATATATGGTATCATCTCGAGCATCATATCTGGAATCATCTCAAGCATCATCATCATCTCTAGGATTGTCTCGAGCATCATAATCATCTACGGAATCGTCTCAAGCATCACCTCTGGCATCATCTCGAGTGTCATCATCTTTTGAATCATCTCGAGCATCATCTCTTCGAGAATCGACATCATCTCAAGCATGATCTTAGGTATCATCTCGAGCCTCTCCATCTCTGGTATTGAATACATGAACTTGTCCACAAGTGAATACATGACCACTCTCCATAAGAGAGTACTATTGTCTGTAGGACCATCCTTAGATGGTAAGTGCTAGGACCATTCTCAACAAGAGAGTTTTCTTTTCCACATGACTATCCTCGAAGAGGATATTGTCATCTACAATTGAATGTAGATCTCATCCACAACTAAATGCAGGACCAATCAGCATATGAGAGTATTTTCGTCCCCATTTCCATCCACGGATAGTAAGTGATAGGACCACTCTCAAGAAGAGAGTTTTATTGTCTGTAGGACCATCCTCAAAGAGGATATTGTTGTATGTAACTGAATGTATATCTCATCCAAAACTAAATGAATAAACACTCAACATATAAGATTACTATCATCTGTAGGACCATCCTCAACCAGTAAGTTCTAGGATCACTATCAACAAGAAAGTGTTCTTGTACAAAGGACCATCCTACAAGTGAATGTAGGATCACTCTCGAGAAGAGAGTACTATCGTATATAGGACCATCCTTAGCTGGTAAGAGCTAGGACCACTCTCAAAAACAGTGTGTTCTTGTTTGCAAGACCATCCCGCAAGTGAATGTAGGATCAATCTCCAGATGGGAGTACTATAATCTACAAGACCATCCTCAGATGGTAAGATCTAGGACCACTCTCAATAAGAGATTATTCGTTTCCACAAGACCATCCTACAAGTGAATGAAGGATCACTCTCCAAAAGAGAGTACCATCGTTTGCAAGACCATACTCAGCTGGTAAAATATAGGACCACTCTCAACAAGATATTGTTCTTTTTCACAAGACCATCCTCAAGGAGGATACTATCGTCCACAAGTGAATGTTAAACCACATCAACATCTGCAGGAGTAGAGATAAACTTGAATGTCCTTTTCTATACTTGCACATCACTTCCATCTCATCATCACTCCCTCTTTCCAAGGACGTCCTTTCATACTACACCAAACTTGTCTCGAAAGTGTTCAAAAATTACATGAGAGAGAGGTTTAGTCAACACAACAACAACTTGTTTCTCTGGAGGAACATACTAGAGTTTCACATCTCCTCTTTGCACCATATCCAATATGTAATTATAATTTATATCTTTATTCTTTGACGTATCATGAAACATTGGGTTCTTTGTTAACTTGATGCAACTATGGTTGTCACAATAAATCTCAGTTTCATCCATTTGGTATTGAACAATCCTGCCAATAGTTTGTTAATCCATACTGATTTTCTATGGGTTGAGAATGTTGCAATGTTTCTAGCCTTGTATATACTAAGGGAAACATTTGTTTTCTTTTATATAATACATGATATCACACCTTATTCCAAACTAAAAAAAACATGCATATGTTCTCTTTCTATCTTCAACACTTCCTTCCCAATCCGAATCAGTATATCCACACAATCTGAACTCACAGTTGACTGTATATCCATGACGTCAATCCAAAGTACCTTTCAGGTACCTCATAACATGTTTTGTTGCAACTATATGGATATGTTCTGGATCCACCATATACTAACTCAAGGTGTTCCCAACAAAACATATATCTAGTCTTGTATTTTTCAAATACATCAGTGAGCCAATAATATGTTTGTATAATGTGACATATACTCTTTCTGAAGAGTCATCATTCAGTATCTTCATGTTTTTCACCATTGGAGTGTTAATTGATTTGCAATCTAAAATCCCAAATATCATAAAAATCTCTATTGTGTATTTTCTTTTGTTTAGGAAAGATATCATCAGGAAACTTCCATACTTCAAGACCTAGGAAATAGTGCATTGAGCCAAGGTCTTTCATCTCAAACTATGCTACCACTTTCTTCTTACATTAATTGATGAACTTCTCCTTTCCTGTCAAAATAGATGACCTACATACAATACTAATATCATGATCCCATCATTCTGAACCTTATAGTAAAGGTTGGAATCAACTTTACTTTTGGTAAAGCCCAAATTCATTAGGAAGATCCATCAATTATTCCATACCATGCTCTGGGTGCTTGTTGTAACACATATAGAGATTTATTTAATTTACATACATGTGTTCCTTATCGTGGGTTTCAAATCCTCGTGGTTGTTCAATATATACTTCTTATTCTATGACTCCATTAAGGAAAGTTGTTTTTAGATCCATTTGATGTAGCTTCCATTTCATCTTGGCTACCAAGGAAAGGACAGTCCTGATAGAAGAATATATTGCTACTAGTGAAAACTTTTATTCATAATAAATTCCTCCCTTTAGTGAAAAACATTGTGTGACACATCTTGCTTTAAACTTTTCAATACCACCATCTGCTGAATGCTTTGTCTTGAAAATCCATTTTGAAGAAACCACTAAATTGTCCTTTCATTTTGGAACCACATCCCAAACATCATTCTTTATTATTGACTGGTATTCTTATATCATGGCCTCGATCCATTATTTCTTCTTTGAAGCTTCTTCAAAACATTTGGGTTCTTCATCAACAACGTTTCCCGTTAATGCCACATAGTTTGAATAATTTTTTTCTTCTTTTGCTTCCTTATGGTGCACCATATATTTCTTCTTCTTTGGTTACACCACGAGCCTAGGTTAGTCTTATTTTTTGTTGAGATCATATTATTGGGTGTTTTCATGAGTCCTTGAGGTTCTGTTAGATCACGATATTATTGTATAGGATCTTCTTCAATATCTCTAACTGGTGGTCTGGTACTTTCTCTTGTTCTAAGAGCCTCCTCCTATTCTTCATGATCTTCATTTGTAAAGATATTTCTTGATTTGGTGAGGGCTGCATATTCATCAAATGTAACATATCTACAAATATTGATCTAGAGAAATCCTATAATATAGATTCTATAATCTTTTTATTGTTCATTGTATCCAACAAATATTCCCTTCTTTCCTAAAGGGTCAAATTCTGATCTTTTCTTCTTTGGAACATGTATGTATACGAGACAACCAAATATATTTAGGTGGCTCACTTCGGCCTTTTCTCCAATGAAAATTTCTTCCAGTATTTCATTTCCAAGACCACTATGAGATATTCTATTCTAGACATAGATTATGGTTCTTGTTGTTTCTTCCGATAAGTTGATAGGTAGATATTGATCATGGATCATGAGTCCTCTGACTACTTTCATGATGGATCTGTTCTTTCTTTCTACTACTCCATTTTGTTGTGGATTATAGGGTGTGGTAATTTCCCTCTTAATCCCATCTTCCTTACGGAAGTCCTTGAATCCATTTGAAGTGAATTCTCCTCCATTATCTAATCTTAAGGTATTGATCTTCTTTTCAGATAGATTTTCCACGAGAGTTATAAATTCCTTGAATTTTCCAAATACTTCATCTTTTCCTTTTAATAAGTATATCCAAGTATTACGAGAGTAATCATCAATAAAGGAGACATAATATACATACCATCTTAAGGAAGTGGATGACATCAATATGTAGACATCTTAGTGTACAATTTCCAAAATCCATTTTGTTTTTTTTGCTACTTGGGAATGGATTCTTGGTGTTCTTTCCTTTAGCACATCCTTTACATACTCCTTCATGATTGTTAGAGAGAGAAATATCCTATTGATTCGAGTAGAGGAAAACAAACTGAATGACACCAAAAATCAATCCATTTCAATATGTAAGAGATATAAATGCTTCTAACACTAAGGGATACAAAACATACCTTATTCCAAATGGTTGTAGTATATCCCCGTTGATATTTTCAACCATGCTTATACCTACATTCCATTCTCAACAACAATGAAACAACCAAGCATGATATATGTTAAGTGTTAGGCCTACTCTAGCATATATAAATCCAACATGTATAATCAAATACAACTACATCCATGGATAAGAATATTCATAGTCATACAATTTAATGGATGAGAAATGGATATTTCTATTAATAATGAACAAAGATAACAGTCAAAAAATCTGTCGACACCTTGTCGAATTGGAGAAATCAAATCCTCCACCTGGGTCTCCACCACTTCAATCCTCAATCTCAATGACAAGATTACAATACAATGGCAAGCTTGGGAACATAAATAATGTGTGCTCAAAGGGACAAAGGGATGCAAACTCAAGCATGTATGAATGGGGAAACAATCCATTATAGTTTCCTTTCTCTCATATTTTCTCCCTATCTAATGCATCCAAGAGGCTCAATATATATCCATTCAATAGGAAATGAAGGGTCGAGTCGAAGTGTTTCTAGGAATATGGAATGCCAATATTCTATCTATTCGTGACTCATTGATGAAAACTCCACATATTTGATTTTTAATGCACATTTTCCGATGTATGCAGGTCATTATGGAGCAAGTTGCATGTACATGTGGATTTTAAGCTAAAACCATCGTATGGCAATAAACAGGTGCTTTTTAAGGGATTTCTTGGATCATCAAAGTATATTTTGTGCAAAGGGGGTCCAACGAGTCTGCATAGGGATAGGGAGGGCCATAAAAACATGATCTACTAAGTGTGGTAAAATAAGATATAATAGATTCCCCCTAATGTATGAAGTTAGAGGGGAAACATGATGGTCAAAATCCATTATATCCATCCCAGAAGTGGAGTAATGAAGGAATAAGTGGAAGAAATATCCACTCATCTATACAATACAATGATAAATCTCAGCATGTGACAATGAATATACATGTAGTAGCCGTATATACATAATATTCCAATGGCCATGAATATGCATAATAGACATATGTCACATGTGGTCATCGCCACGTACAATATATAGTGAAAAAGATCTCCATAATGGATGAAGTTATTTGATAATACACTGAAATTTGGGCATGGGAGCTAACATCTCATGAATACTGGCACAATCAAGGAGGTAGCATATGTGGAATTCCAGCAAGCTTGGAGGTCTTCTACCCAAACCGCTATCGGTACATGTCCCATCACATGAATAAAGGTGTCAAGGTCGAACATGATGGAGCATCATGTAATTAGCGATCATTGATGTATACCACTAACAGATGCGAGATATCTCACTGATAATGATAATGTGAATCAAGGTACAGAGTGCAATCCAACAAGTGTGAATAGACGTGTTGCAATCGAATACTTGAAATAATCCATCGATTAAGGGAGATTGATGTATTCCAAAAATTGTCCATAGCAAGAGGACCTTCCATTGATGACTGTAATTTTCAAGTCACTCAATGGACTCCAAACTCCTATTCCATAATATATGATCTAAAGAATGGAATCCTCTAGAAGGAGGGAATTAAGGAACTCCCCATCAACGAACACGAGGTACAAAACAACACTTGTTAATTTGGAAGAACTCAGACGAACAATATGTGCACGAACCCGTAACTGTATCGATAATGGACGACATGCAAAGACAAGATAACCGAGGAGTGGCTGACTCAAGATAAGAATTCCTTCGAACAAGAGCGTAAGGAAAATAGATACTCATAGGAAGCATAGACTCAACATGAAAACTGGGACAACTCCGTGACACTAGAGGCATCAAGAGAGCCTCCATATAGACAAGAATCATAACCATTCGGTGGAGAAAACTCAGAGTAATGAATACAACTCCTAAAGTCATACTAATAACCCAACCAAGGGATGGAATATATAGTGCTCTATTCAAAGGTGACATGTCTCGACAAATATCAAAATTAATATCATTTTCCATCTTCCTTTTTATGTTTTTTAATTTTTTGGTCTTTTTCATATTAAAAAGCTTGAAAAGAGAATAAAATCGCTTATAGTACAAAACTAGGAGGAGACGAGTGTCACGGGAAAGAAAAATAGTTCCAAGTAGTGGAAAATACCTATTCTCAATGAAAGGAAGCATGTGAAGGATAAGGACACTCAGGGGAATGTATCCTCCTAGTAAGGGATGATCAAGTTACAAAAGATATATAAAAGGATCTACTTGGCTAGGTTTGATACAAGCTTGAGCTATATGGATTATAACTCTGAAGTGGACAACCTACATAAATCTTAATAAGGAAAGAAAACACATGAAATGAAATTACAACTTGATATAAACAAGATTCCTTGTGGGAGATGACCAACATAAATTTTAAGAGAGAATATGAGGTTCTCGATCAAAGACATGGAATGAATATAAGGGACTCCCATACCTAGGGGAAGAATCTCACCATCGGTACCAAATGACAAAGTAGGATCTAACTAGGGCACCCATGAAAAGGAAGGATCTACCACTTATGTGGTGCCACTTCTAGTAGCAGTGTGATGGTTCTGTAACATTATGAAGTGAGTTCGTACCTATATTTAAGGATACATGGGCATAGGACAATGCATTATGCATACAAATAGTGATCCTATCATATATGCCCATTCAAAATTATACCTGTCATGGGCACAAACATATCAAATCATTAGTGAGAGTGTCCAAAAAATTGACCCTACATGAAAACAATATTATAGAAAAATAGCTGGAAATAGACAATAAATATTCCAAACTATAGGATATAGGTAGGATTTATCATGACAATTGCATTCAAAGGAAACAATGGGGTGGATGATGGGACATAAGAAGGAATATAAGGTGGCAACCCATTGTTCACTTATCCACTACCACCCCTATGAGAATAAACACTGGTGTTAAGACCGGGTGAAGAAAGTGAAAATACTACCACAAATGGAGTAGAGGGTGGAATATGACGACCACCGAATCTATGAGCAAGGTAAGGGGTTGTGGTGCCCCCCAGTCCAAAACCAGGTTCCACACTAGGACCTGGAGTAGGTGATGGGATACTAGTAGTTATATAAGGTGTGCGTAACATAAAAGGACCCGAACTCAAGAGAACACAAATATACTCAAGTAACAGTGACCCCTAAATCCAACTAGCACACAAAGAGCATAGCCCTAAGAAAATCTAAGTTAGAGGCGAACAAGCCAAGAGGAAGGATAAATGAGCTCCTAAATATATTAGGTATGTCTCTCCTAAGAGAGGCTTGAAACTCCCATACACTACAAGCGAACGCGTGTAACCAATTATACTAGCCCTTAGCTTCAACGCATAAAGCATCTATGTTGTTCAACCCCTACCTAGCCAAGACACTCATAGAAGAACCTATGCAAGTACCCCATACAATACCTAGGTAAGGAAACTAAGGTCACTCCAATATAACCAATTCTCAGGTGGACAATTGCAGGAGGGATCTATCGTATGGGAATGGTAACAAATCCCGAAGCTCGAAAGCACCAAAGGTACTTGAAAATCCCCTAGATACACATAAGATCCTAGAAGTATGTTCAACACTGCATAGAGAGTGGCAAGGGGTTATCCCCACCACAAACATGTACGTTTCCTTGTGCTTAAGTCCCGTGTAAGAGGATCCTCTTGAGAACACTAATTATACCAAGTATTTCTCTCTCACACCTAGACAGACACCTAAAACGTTTTTTTTTTGTCTTGGGAAATTTTAATCACGTCATCCTATTCCAAGAATGTACAACCTAAGCTTGTTGTTGCACCTCTATCAAATAAAAATGTAATTCATTTTAAATTAAGCATTTATTTTTAAGGTTGTGATTACTTAAAGGAAATGGTCATGCAACTGGTGATATTATGACTTAAGAGTAAAGTAAATATGCACACCTAAGAAATGATTCCAAGTGAAATTTGTCTTTAAACATGAATAAAATGGGTATGCCACTACATGAATGTATAAAAGTTCATTCCTTTCTAAATGCCAATGCAATCATTCCTATATGAAAGCCTAAACACAACTCTCATCCAAGCAATCCAATGAAAGTACCTCCTTAAATCCATATGTGATATCCAAGTAAGAATGCAACTATATAATTGTTTTGTATTTTCAATATAAAAATAATGAAAATGCAATAAAAGCCATTAAAATTCTTAGTCTCTACAACAAGAATCAAACACAATCCAAGCAAGACATCAAGGAAAAAAATACTAATTCACTAATGCCAAAACAAAAAGGGAGATAAATGACTAGAACTACTTTCAAAGAAAAACCAATGAAAAAGGGGTCTCTCGTCACAAAACAAGTAGTCAGTAGACAACATTAGAACCCAGGAAGACCCAGCCACACGCAAAACCCACCCAAAAATTTCCACATAAAAAATTCAACCAAAAAAGAGGATGTATGCGACTGTTCAAAGAATAGTAGCGTATGTACATGACTATGTAGAGGACAACCTGCGTATATATGTGACTATACAGACTTTGAACTACATATCCAGAGAATAAAGTGGTAAAAATGAAGGCCACAGTAAAACCACTCTAGGTCGGTGTCAATGGATGAACATACTACTAAATGTGACACAAAAATAGGGAGAAATAGAGAGAAAATGGAGTCAAAAAATTGCACCCACAACCCCACAAAAAACGAAAAATCCCCAATGGACTTGCCAATTCTGTCATGTACAGAAACTTCCTATGGATTGGGGTAGACCTCAACAGATTTAATGATACCAAAAATCAATCCACTTGAACATGCAAGAGAAATAAATGTTCCTAACATTAAGGGATATAGAACATACCTTATTGTAAATGGTTGTAGTAGATCCCCATTGAGCTTTTCAACCATGGTTGTACCTACATTCTATTATCAACAACAACAAAACAATGAAGCATGATATATGTTAAGTGTTATGCCTACTCTAGAATATATAAATCCAACATTTATAATAAAATACAACTACATCCATGGACAAGAATATTCATATTCATACAAATGTAATGGATGAGAAATGGATATTTCTATTAATAATGAATAGAGATAACAATGACTAACTTTGTCGGCATTTTGTCGAAACGGAGAAACTAAGTCCACCACCTAGGCCTCCACCACTTCAATCCTCCATCTTAATGGAAATATTACAATACAATGATAAGCTTGGTAAGAGTAGAAATGTGTGCTCGAAAGGACAAAGGGATGTAGAATCAAGCATGTCTGAATGGGAGAAAAATCCACTATGGTTTCCTTGCTCTCATAGGTTATCCTCATCTAATGTATCCAAGAGGCTCAATATATTTCCCTTCAATAGGTAAATAAGGGTCGAGTATGAGAATTTTTAGGAATATGGAAAGCCAATAGTCAACTTATTCCTCACTCATTGAGGGAAACTCCAAATATTTTAATTTTTATGCAAATTTCCCAAAGTATGTGAGTCATAGTGGAGCAAGCTGCATGTACACATGGATTTTAAGCTAAAACCGGCGTATGGAAATAAACATGTTTTTTTAAAGGGATTTCTTGCATCATCGAAGTATATTTTGAGAAAAGGGGGTCCAAGGAGTCTGCATAGGGATAGGGAAGGCCATAAAAACATGATCTACTAAGTGTGGTAAAATCAGCTATAACAATTATCGATAGTGATCTCTGGTAGTCCTATGAAAACCTTCCTCAAAATTGGCAATGCTTTGTCTTTTACATGAGCAAGTATTCTATTCCATAATTCAAGTGGAATGATGGTTCTCGATGTAAGGGTTGAATTTGTGTGTCCTTTCCATTTGTAGAGTCCTCCTTTTTCGACACCAATTACAATAGCATCATCTATTAATTTCCCTTTTGTACACATAATAACTTCACCATTTACAAAGGCAACTCTAAACCCTTTCTTATCTATAGCTAAGATAGAAAGAAGATTCTTCTTTAAACCTGGAACATATAAGACTTATTTCATCTTCATGAAATTTCTAATTCTTAATTTGTAGGAGGCTTCTCCCATTCCTTTGACGAGGTACTGATAATCATCTCCAAGATGTACCTTATGTGAATAGTATTTTTGGGTAATACAAGAGAGTGAATCCTTATGTCCTTTCATATGTTCAGAATCACCATTGTATATGAGCCAAGTGCCACTTCCATGAGTGATTGAATTTGTGAGATATGAAATTAGGACATACTCTTCACTAGAGTCTTCATTTTCTATTGTCCTTTCCTTATCTGATTCATTTTCTTCAACTGCATGGAATGGTACTTTTGGTTCTTATTTTTGAACTAATCTTTCTTAAGAGGACAATGTATGGCAATGTGTCTCATCTTATGACATGAATAACATTCAAAGTATTAATAATCCCTTCTAGGTTTCTTATTCTTCTTGAAGTCTAGTAATATTTTAGGAGATGAACCTTCACTCTTCCTTTTGAATCTTCCATTGTTGGTTTGTGTATCTAGAGCTTGATATTCATTATCATTTATCTTCTCTTCTCTGTTTACTATCCTTCCTTATTCTTGCACACATTCTTCCCATAGATTTCTAAACTTGGTTAACTTTCTTCTTGCACATATTCCTCTAATGAAGGAATCCCATTCTCTAGGGAAACCATTCATGGAGGTCACCAACACTTCTTGTTCTTCAACCATATCACCAATGGATTATAATTGTTCTTTGATATGAGATACTCTTGAGAAATATGATTGTATGGTATATGTCTTTTGTATCTTCACACCCTTGAGTTGGTTCCTCAAGGGATATCTTTTGTTGATGTTCTTAAATTCAAATATACTAGTTAGCGCATCAAACATTTATTTTTTTGTATTCTTTGAATACACCTGGGAGATCAACTCGTCCTTAATGGAATTAGCTATGATAATTTTTACTTTGATCATATCCTTTTTGTGTTTGGCCTTTTACTCTTCTCCCTCTGGTTCCTTGACCTCTTTTTTGATAAAGCCATCTAGGTCATGTTCTTGAAGGATGAGCATGATTATGTACTTCCATACTCTAAAGTTCTTTTCTCGCTCCGTATTTTCATCAATCTTGGTGTTGTTTGTCATCTTTAATGAATAAGAACTTCAAATGTGAATATAGGGGATAGAACTTACGATTATGACGACTTCTTTTGGAATATGCTTCAGGGTGACTTAGGGTTTGATTGGGAAAATCTAATTTTCCAATTGGGATCACTTGTAGAGTTCATTAGAGGAAAAGATGCACCTTCCCAAGGCGATCTAGACTGTATATTTCTTTTTTGAAATATGAGGAGGGAACCTTGAAAAATATGATACCCTAGTTTCTCCCGGCGGTAGTGGTATGTAAAAAAAGAAGGGCCCTCATAGGGTGAGTTGAATGGACCTTCTTTTCCAATTTATCTGTGGAGGGTGGTGTTTAGAATAGTACACCCTAGCTTTTTGAATTGCAGGATAAGATGCTACACAATGTCTTCTTTCAGGTTAGCTCTGATACCAAGTTAATATTTTAAAACTTGTTATACCAAAACAAAAGTATCTCTAAAAGAATAACAAGAACATCAGAACAAAAGAGAACAAAAATATTTATCCTAGGAAACCCTCACAGAGAAGAAAACCAAACAAAACTTCCTTTATATAGACTTCAACCGAGTACAATGTAATACCCAAAGAATAAGGATAGACTACTTCCTCTTCTCTAGATGGGTTGTCTCTTCTCTCTCTAGTGCAATTGCTTGAGTGTTTTGCTTGTCCAAATGAGCGAAGAGCCTATGCTATTTATAACTAGGTGTCCAAACAGTCTCACCGAAGAACTAGTTTTCAAATAAAAGTAGAAGCATCAAAGAGAAGTTTATCAAACCATTCCAAGGTTACTATAGCATCCAAATACATATTATATAATGAACAAGGGAATAAATATCAGTTTTTTAGAATAGGTTTCAAATAATTATTTTCTGAAACAAATTGTGGACAAAATCCCAAAAACTAGTTTCCAATTCCTTCATAAAATTTACTTGCATAAAAAGATTTAATTTTGTGAGAAATTTATTCCACAAATAAATCATAAGTTTCATCAAACATTTCATGTGCATCCATCAATAAATCATATCATATCCAAGTATATTAAATAAACACGAGATAAATCACTTATCTTATCAATGCACAACTTGCATCATCTGGACCACGTTCCACCCAACCTATGGCACTACAAATTTTGAGATGTTTATTGGTGTCCAAGAATTTAGAAGGCGCTACATCATTATTGGGTATTCACAAGAAGACCAAAGAGTCGAAACTGAAACATAATGTGATAGAAAATATAGGTGATGCAATAAAAAAATTTGGAAAATCCAAAAAGAAAGATACCAATTCTGCACGTAGAGCAATTCAGGCAGCAATTGTTAGAGCTAGTACTTGACAAAAACGTTTGATAACACAACTAGCACAAGCCATTGGAACCTCAACAAATACATTATACAAACATAGTAAATTCAAAATGCAAATAGATGAAAATGATGAACTTGCTTGCTGGGCAATTATTTGTAGACAACCTTACAAAGATAGAATGGGAGAAGGTGTTAAATATATTGTACAAAAATATTGGTTGGAACATGCTCGAGTTTCACCAAATTCAAGGGATGTGATACGACAAATAGTATCACGAAATGTATATGAAAGCCGTACAAAACATATAATGGAAATGACACAAGTACAATTGTTCAATAAATTCAAGGAAGATCATCATGTACTTAATATGTCGATCACTACATTTGTGCAACAAAAACCATGGTATGTTAGACCTATTACTATACGTGACACATGTTGTTGTCATTATCATGTGCAATTTCAATTATATTATGACATGTTTATTGAATTTGGTAAAATGTTTTGGACAAATTCACCACCTCCACCCACATATCTCAAACCCTATGCGAGAGAAATCACGATGAAGTATTTTATAATAAGAAATGTGTCAATGGAAAACATTGTCATGGTTGTGGAAATCTTGTTTTATTCCACAATAAATACCCTATCGATAATGATCAGTCACTTTTAAATGTAACCGTTGATTGGTGAAGATATGAATACAACATTTATTCTACATGTTCTAGAGATGCACATTCCAAAAGAATTGAATTGCGAGAAGATAAAATATTTGTGACGTATTTTCTCAAGAAATTTGAAAGCGAAATTTATAAATACACCAAGCATTCACATAGAGCATGATGGAAATACCTTCAATTCAAACATTCCCATGAAATTTTTCCAGCGAGAACAATTTTGTCTGTGGTCGATTTTGCAGAAAACTACACATTTGTTGCACAAAAAGAGATTCAAAGTGAATACTATCATTCTGACCAAGTTTCAATATTTGTCCATGTTCTACATAGACATTTTCAACAATATGTTGATGGCATTTAAAGCACGTGTGACAATCGAGATGTGATTAAAGAATATCACTTTTATATCAGCGATGATCGTACACATGATACACATTTTCTTCAACACTGTATTGAAATTTTTTTCTATGATTCACTAAAAAGTCGTAAAGTTAAATTCAATGAACATTGGATATGGTCAGATGGATGTGTGGGACAATTTAAATCTTCACGATCATTTTTTAGGTTATGTCGACTTCATAAAGAAATGAACATTAAACATTGCTGGAATTTCTTTGAAACTGGACATGGAAAAGGTGAACATGATGGTGCAGGAGCATGCATAAAAAGAGCACTTTGAAGATGGAAAATGAATCATTCTTCTAGACGATCCCATTCAGCTGCAGAGGTTGTCCAATGGTGTAAATCAAATCTAAGCCATGATTTTAGTCAACAATCAAAATATGTGTGCAGGTATGTACATTATTTTTTTTTATATTAATTGTCAATTTTAAAAAATGTATGTAATAACATTGAAGTATTTGTACACTAACATTAAAAGTTATCATTTGTGCTTTATCATTTATTGTGTAGGGTTTTTTGGCTTGTTTGGGTCCAAGATATAGATAGATCAATACCATACAAGGCTAGCACCATACATGGGACTAGAGAACTTCACTCTATTCAAACAAAATCCTTCAAAAACGTGTTTGCATTTGACAGTAGAAAGAAAACATGTTTTTATCATATTTGCACTAAAAATGTTGAATCTACATAAGTTTGTGAAAACATAACGAACAACTATGTAAAACATTGGAAACACACAGAGATTAATCCAAAATAGAAAATGCCACTAGCAAGCATAGAAGAATTAGAATCAGAAGAATTAAAAATATCATCTGATGGCGGTAGAATTTTAGATCTTGTTAGATAAGGTCATGATGTTGTTGATTGTTCAATATTGTCCATCACCTTCTGTTTATATAGTCAATTTAATTCACTTAACTCCAACGCCAATAGTAATTTGCACATGATATATTTTCGCTATGATTGCACCTTTATACAACAACAAAAATGTAAAATATTATTTGATGTGATGCACTGAAGGAAAAACGAAGTTATCGGAGGACTACAATGACAACAGATTTACATACAAGAGAGGATCCATCATTTTAAAAGGCTATTTTTTTGCAGCAGACCCATATGACTGAAAATTATGTCTACTTTCAAGATTATGAACCTGATGTTATATGTTGTCAGTATAGTCATTTAGTATGTGCATCTCGAATAAAATTGGTACAAGTTGCATAAAAGAAAACTTAAAAAATAAAAAATGGAAACTGTCCAAATATGACCATGAACGGATAATTGAGGATGGAATTCCATTGTGATGTTTTTAACTATATCATTTCTTGTTTTATGTTAATATTGGCTATCATGAAGTCATTGAACTTTAATTTATTAAAATTCAGAATCAAGTTCCTAATGTTACCTTAGTAATAAAAAAATATTAGAATTCAAAATCAAG
Source organism: Pseudotsuga menziesii (assembly GCA_001517045.1). Lineage (NCBI taxonomy): Eukaryota > Viridiplantae > Streptophyta > Pinopsida > Pinales > Pinaceae > Pseudotsuga > Pseudotsuga menziesii. The sequence continues at coordinate 37,859 of LPNX010963646.1, forward strand.
TTGCTAATGTTACCTTAGAAAATTTATGGATTGAGCTATAATTTATTAGAATTCAGAATCAAGCTGCTAATTTTACTTTAGTAATAAAAAATATTCCTATCAAAACTTCTTAACATTCATTCCTAACATTCATGTATATTTGCACCCATCAAAACTTCCTAACATTCCAAACATTTTCCTAACATTGATTTCTAACATTCCCTAGACATTAATTCATAACATTCCCCACATTGATTCTTAACATTATATTGCACCTATCAAAACTTCCTAACATTCCTAACATTCCTAAAATTCACAACATTCATATATTTTCACCTATCAAAACTTCATAACATTGATAACATTCATAAAATTCTCAACATTCATATATTTGCACCTATCAAAACTTCCTCACATTACTAACATTTCCTAACATTTATTTCTAACATTAACATTCCCCATTCCCACATTCACTCCGAACATTCCCCATGTTCATTCTTAACATTAGCATTCCCCATGTTTATTCTTAACATTAGCATTCCTCATATGTTCATTCTTAACAAATTGGATTGCTTTCATTCTTAATGTTAACATTCCCCATATTCATTGTTAACATTCCTAACATTCCTAACCTTTACATATACATGTATATAATCCAAAAAACAATATCTAAGATGAATGTATGTATGTATATAATCCAAAAAAACAATCATGAACATGTGAGTTCAATGTATATGTATATAATAAAAAAACAGTCATGAACATGTGAGTTCGATGTACATGTATATAATAAAAAAAACATTCGTGAACATGTGTATAATCCTAAAATTAAGCTCCTCGATGTCTAAATCAAAGAAGTCCACCACTATCCTCCACTAGTGTCCTCCCTTGGACTCATAACAATCTAAAACATGTATACAAATAGATTATGAATATCATAAATTATTTAAACAATTTTAAATTAAAATCAAAACATTAAAACATTAAACTAGTATATAGAAGATCAATACAATTATTAACAAAATTACCTCAAATTCTCTATAATTCAATGGAGTATTCTCTTTGTCTCTAAAAGGTGGAGGAGACCCAAGATGCAACATGTATAAAAATAGTTTATAAATCTTACAAACTATTTAAACTATTTTAAACTAAAATAAAAATAAAAAATATTAAACTTACAATTCCACCACTATCCTCCAATGGAGTCTTCTCTTTCCCTTGAAAGATTAAAGAGACCCAAGCTTCAACATATATACAAGCAATTTACAAATGTCAAAAAATATTTAAACTAATTAAACTTATATATCAGAGAACGATTTGGGTAATAATACATACCTTGAAGAAGAAACATGTAAAAACATTACTACTTTTGCTTCCTCTAAATTTTATGTGTAGATGTGTAGATATCAGTCGAGGAGTAATATGAGTCATAGATTTGATCAATCATATCTATAAATACAAATACTTCACGCCCCATATCTACAAATAAAGATAAATGACCCTTCTTTTTATCAATGACACTGCGACCATAGATGATAAGGAGGAATCATCTCTACCACTATCACCACGTCGATGATCAGATGAATGTGAACTATACAATAAGCTTGAATCCGGAGATGAAGTCGATAATCTTTGATTTTCATTTCGGACACCAACTCCCAAAAAATGTAATGACCTCCTATGCTTTTGTCTCAAAGGCTGCTCTCTTTCCATTGGATATGATATCTACAAGTTTAGAGAAATATAAATTTCTACATGTTAATTAATCAACTTCAAAGACCTAGCTACTATAAAAACTAAGATTTCAATAAGGACCTAGATATCCCTAATATTATCTAATAGTTCTTTAAATGATTATAGCTAATTTATTATCTATTTCCATTTGATATGATATCTACAAGTTTACAGAAATATCAATTTCTACATGTTAATTAATCAACTTCAAAGACCTAGCTACTATAAAAGCTAAGATTTCAATAAGGACCTAGATATCCCTAATATTATCTAATAGTTATTTAAATGACTATAGCTAATTTATTATCTATTTCCATTTGATATGATATCTACAAGATTACACAAATCAACTCATATCATGTTCAAATTCTACATGTTAATTCCTCATCTTCAAAGACCTAGCCACTAAAAAAACTAAGTTTTTAATAAAGACCTATATGTCCTTAATATTATCTAATATATCAACTCATAACATAGTCAATTTCCACATGCTAATGCCTCAACTTCAGAGAACTAGCTACTATAAAAACTATGTTTTTATTAACTAGATGTCCCTCCTATTATCTAATAGTTCTTAAAATGAAAATAGCTACACTATTGTTGGATGTATGAGAAATTAATGTAGCAATCTCTGTGTTTTTTATGTGTTTTAGATTTTTAAAACTACCTTTCTAATAAATACCTAAATGTCCCTAATATTATCTAATAGTTTTTAAAATGAAAATAGCTACACTATTGTTGGATGTATAAGAAATTAATGTAGCAATCTATGTGTTTTTGATGTATTTTAGATTTTTAAAATTAATAGAACCAATATCATCAAATATGAAATTAAAGCTACATTTCTTTATGTCAACTACAAATATTTTCATTATTCTATAAAATCATAAAAAATATCCCCTGTTCTAAGTAAACTCATCAGAGTTAGAGTTGATGAACTCTGCATGGACAAAGTTGATGAACTTTGCACGGACAGAGTTCATCAACTTTGTCCACATAGATAGAGTTCATCAACTATGTCCACATGGATAGGGTTCATAAAATATGTCCACATGAATAGAGTTAAGTTCATCACTTCATGTGAATAGAGTTAATTAAGTCTGTCTATTGACATAGTATTCATTCATGAACTTTGTCCATGGACAGATTTAATACAAATATCTTCCTCATTATACCTATGAACTTAGATTAAAATTAAAAAATATGCACAATATATTAATATAAATATATTAATATAATAGTAAGTATAAATTGTAACTAATAATAATTATACAAGTTATATGTTTCTTTTATGATTTAGATTAAAAATGCATAAGATCAAACAGATCGGTAATCAAAAAATCTGATGTTTTATGTGTAATAATGTTTTTTTTTTATGATTTATATTGAACCTAATAAAATACGTTTTGCTAAGTAAATTTATCAGGGAAAGAGTTCATGAACTCTACATGAACTATGTTTTGCTAAGTATAATCCATTGTCTTGTCTATTTGGACACATTTGATTTACTCTATCCACATGTGGACAGAGTTGATGAACTCTGTCCAAATGTACAGAGTTCATCAACTCTGTCCATTTTATTTAAATTATTAAATATAATTTAAGTTAAAAATATTTCATTCTAATTAAAATAGATTATATCAAATTCTAAAAACATAGAATTTATAATTAAAATTAACAAAAAATTATCGATGGTCATGAATAAAAAAATCCTTTAGATTACAATTTAAAAAGCAATCAATTCGACTCATAGCATTGGGTGATAAAAAAAAAATGGAATCATACCTCAAGATTTTTTGTTGATCAACTCTGTCCAAATGGAAAGAGTTAATCAATTCTATCCAAATGGATAGAGTTGATCAACTCTGTCCACATTTGGACAGAGTTCATCAACCTTGTCAATTTGGACAGAGTTCAACTCTATCCACCTATCTCCCCATTGTCAACTAGGTTTAAAGCATCTATTTATAATTTGGCAGATTACCATATAAATTACATTTTTAAAACTTTAATAAAGAGGACAATAGCATTAAGGGTAGGGATTTTTGAATTGGTTTAATCAATTTTTTATTAAAGTCTTTTGAACTCTGTCCAAATGGACAGAGTTGATTAATTGTATCCAAATGTGGACATATTTCATCAACTCTGTCCAAATATGGATAGAGTTCATCAAATATGTTAACATGGACAGAGTTCATGAATGACTACCTTCGACATATAGATATTAACTAAAATTATAATTATAATAATTATACAATACCAATTAACATATTCAAACTTTAAATCTATAATACTACGACGTAAAACGAATGCCATTGACTACAACAAGAGATAAATCACATATTCAACGTGTGGGATTATAAAATCAATTTCATAAAAATTTACCTAACAAGGGGTAGCACAGCAAGACCACAAACACCACCACAAAGTGACCTCCATGAACAAACCTCCATGTTGAATAGACCTCCACACCAAACAAACCATCATGAAACGACCAACACAAACGGACCTCAATAGCGAAAAGAAACTAGACAGTGTTCGGCCTCCAGGTCGAACACACCATCATGGCCTCCAAGCTGAAGAGACCATCACGAAGCGACCTCCACGAACATACCTCCACACTGAGAGGAAACTAGAAAGGTAGCGGGGTGCCAGGATGGTGTATGTACATGTCAGGAGGAATGGTGACATGGACGGGGATGACGGGAAACAACAAACAAATCGGGCAGTGGGAGAAACACGATAGGATGAAGACAAATGTCTGCAGGCAAAAACAATGAAAATGGGGACGGAGCTGACCTTTTATGTGAAATAATTATTCGGTCGAACAATTATGCGGCCAAATACTTGTTCGGCTGAATAATTATTCGGCCAAATAATTATTCAGCCGAACAATTATTCGGCCGCATAATTGTTCGACTGAATAATTGTTCAGCCGAATAAGTATTGAAATGACGGTAAAAATTACCGGCCCGCTATGCGTTCTGTCAAATTAAATGGTTCATCGTTAAGGTTATTTAGACGAATAAAGAATTTATTATTCGACCGAATAATGATAATTATTCGGCCGAATAAATTCATTATTTGGCCGAATAAACATATTTATTTGACCGAATAATGTCCGCTATGTGTTTTGGACACCTGATTCTCACGGAAGTGTTAACCAACTTCGCGTTTTCACCCAATGTAATTAAATGTAAACAAAACTAAAAACATCAAGAAATATAAATTTCAACAACTCGAGAGCTTGTTATTTTCTGAACTCTATTTGTTGGTGTCTAAAGACACCATTATTGGCGCCTCCAATGTGTCGTAGATGGTGTTTGTATCCTAGGCACACAAAATGCTAGACATTAGTAATGTCATAAGAAATAAAAGAGAACCCAATGAAAATGTGCAAACATGATTTATAGATAACTCACCCGAGGTTGTACGATCGTGTTTATAGTGTCTAGTATCCTCTAAATAATATTATGTCTATGAATGGTATTGTCAATCTCAGTTTTATTACATTGGGAATAAAGTAAGGCTAAATAATTGAAATTGTGCTTCAGAATTCACTTTAAAGGTTAAAGTGAATTCACTCATACAATAAGGCCATCTAGATCATCTTTGGTGGCGATACTGTCCATCAATATTTCATGCTCTATATGAGGTAGCAAGTATCGTACATGTGACCTATTTCTGTAACCAAGTATACGTAGCTTGATCTTTATACCAACTACTAGGTTGCTGAAGTGGTATGCAATAGCTCCTTGTCATAACCCTAAATTTTCACAAAAAATTAAAATTTTTAATGTAACATAAATGTCTAAAGTCGCAGTTTAATAACTACTAGCGGCTAGTGAAAAATGAAAATAGTTAACAATATTAACTTCAAACATATAAAAACTAATGCCACTTTAATTTTGATATGTTATGTTTATGGTTTGCATTCAGTTACTTCTAGTTGTACTAATGATTTGCTTTTGTCAAGTAGGTGAGAAGCTATGTTCTAAACTGGGGATTACTTACCAATTGTTAGCTCAGCTTGATTTCTGGTTCTTACAGGTTCAACAGGTAAATTTTTGAACAAGTAGGAGTTTTTTTTTGCGTTAATTCAAGAAGTACTTCTTTAGCATATTAAAAATGCTACAGCATAAATTGATTAATAGAGATCAAGGCTATGATGAGGTAAAGTAACTTCCTTTGTTGTTTTTGAATCTATGACAGTATTTTAAGTTAGTCATAGAGACCAATATCCTTAACATACTAATGTATTTTACCAGCATTACTTCTACTTAAGTTTTCATTTTTAATGTTATATGCCAATTTACTCATAAGTTCTACTAATGAACATAGGGCGCATAATTTAACATAAAAACACTTTTACTGAAGCGTGAAATTATTGCTATTGCTATGTCTAATATTCAATGTGCTACTTTATACACATGAATATAATTCTAAGATATTCAAAGAAAAAGTTTACAAATATATTACCTATAACTCTCTTTAAGCAATGATAAATATCAACTTTTTCCTTGTAAACAGTTATAATTGTCTACTTGCACTACTAGTAATCAAGATATAAATTTTGGTTTTCTAGCTTATCACCAAGTCACATGTGTTGTTGTAATATTACATTACCATATCGTTACTAATATTACTAAGTAATTTTTTCTTTTCCTTTAGGTAGTATTACTACATTGTAATTACCAAGGTGTAGTATAAATATTGGTCTAATTTATTATGAGTTTGGTTCTTTATAGAAACCAAAAGAACACTAACTTCCAAGAAGTATTCCAACCATAACACTGTCGACCTTATGCATTTATAAGAGTTATACTAGTGTAGAAATACAACCTAACATTTACTTGCATAAAGTTGAACTAAAGATAATGACTTCATTAGTTTAGTTCTTACATAAAGCTAGCTCCCAAACAATGCTTAAGATGTTAAAAACAAGGTGTGTATGAAGAGCACTTAGAAGTGCTACCGACTAAAGTTCAATGGTATAGACTCCATTATTGATCACACATATATACTTTTACAAAGGATTGATCTCAAAGTTATTAAATGCAAATGATAACGATATATATATATATATATACTTTCATAGTTGATTGATTGTAGTGTTATCGGAAAGCAAGTGATAAGAATTGATTTAATACAAAACCTTGCTATTAGCTGTATAGAATGTATGATTTTACCGAAAGGTCGATTGCAACGTTATCCTACATGACAATGATAAGATACCTTTAATACAAAACATTATCATTAGTTATAAGGTATAAATGATTGGCAATAATATGTGTTCATCCGACAGTGCAAGTTGGCTATATGGATTGACCCACTGCTGAATAAAATTTTTGATGGGCACGAGGATGTGTCTCCACCATGCATTGGTCTATTTAGAAACTCACATATAAACCCTATCCTATTAATTATCCTTCGAGGGTTTGTCTCTGCACTGTTTTGGTTTATTTGCGGCCATGAGAGACTCGCTGGTTCATCGTTTGACAGCTTCATTGTGTATGGTATAGTGCTGTATCGTTTGTGCAAGAGTTAAGGGATTCACAATTTGTAACTTGGTTTCTTTTTGGAAGTTAATCAACACCGTGAGGGTGTTTTTCTTAACTTTGTCAGTAGTTAGAGAACTGGGCATAGCATTACCCTTGTCTCTGCTCGTGGCTTGCTCCATCGTCAGTGAAAACTAGAATAAGAACCTCGCTGCCTTTGTCATAGGTTTGGCACGAGGGTTTCATTTCTTCAAAGTGCAGTTCCTCGAACTGGTTCAGTCTCGTCCTCAGCTCCAGACTTCTTACTTACAGGTAATAGTCTTACCTTGCTCTTATTATTAATTTCTAGTTATTGTTTTTAGCATAATGAAAACAACTTCTAACTAATGCATTCGGTCTTGTTCTTGCAGATTACAGTTCGGCTTTGGGCTTGAAGAAAACCTCTCCAACATTGGTTGACTTCGTGGCCATAACGGGTAAGCTTCGGTTTGTCGTGGCATCTCCCTACTTGCAAAGTTTATTGGAAGGACTTACAGTTTGAAGGGAAGCATAGCTTCGATTCCTCCAATGTTTAGATGCTTAGTATTTGTTAATACTTAGTTTTGTATTTAAAAACCCTTACGTGTTGTTGGGTAGCTCTGGCTTATAAGCCATGACTTGTAAGTAGTTTATTTGGTTTGTAAAAGTGATTACAGCCTTACAACATGATAATATCATACTCTGGTTTTAAGATAAAAGGGTTTTTCCTGTACTCATGGTTTTAAATTGACTTCTATTTCGATTACTTTATTTTATTCTAATTTATCTTTTAAATGATAATACTGTAAAATATGTTTTTCTTCTTCAACTGTCAGTGAAGTAATTTACTATTAATGATACATTTATAAGTAAATAGTGTTAATGTGAAGACTGTAGAACAGTCGTAATGTAAAATTTATAATTTTATACTATCAATCGAGAATATAATAGTTAGCATTTAATGGAAAAGAAACCCTTAAGCAAATGTATTCTTAAATAAATTATTACTTGAGCACTATTTCTTGTTCGCTTCAATTTCCCTATTACACGTGTATTGTTGTTCATTAACCTGTTAATGAAGTATTTAATTTAAAAAGGTTTGTAAATACATTTTAAAGTTTTAAAGATAAAACTATAATTAGTCTAATGCACAGTTTATAGTTTCCTTGTTATTTTCAAATCTTAGTTAGCAATGTAACTAGATATAGATTAACTTACATACTTGAATAGTTTAGTCGAAAGGGTTTTGACCCTTAGTTTTTCACAGGTAATAACCTGTCTAGTTTTTATTTTTTATTTTTTAAAGCATGAATGTATATAAGTTTTAGTTACTTCGTTTATTACTTATAAATACATTTATTTTTTTCTTTGTAATTTATAATTATTTAGAGCTGTGTAGATAAAATATTATTAACCCTGAACTCACGTTATTTTACATAAATAAGGGTTTATAAGAGAAACCCTAATATGGTTTTTAATAATAATAGTTTAAGATTAAGTTAATCTTTTCCATAATTGTTTAGTTATTAACTTGTATAAATATTTTCTTGAATAATAGTTATTATTTTCTATAGACTTATATTTCTTAACAGTATACTAATACTATGGTACTAGTGTATAATACTATTTCTTTCACCTGTGTTTTCATCTACATAAACTAAATTAAAACAGTAAATATAAACAAACTACAATATTGCTTTCTCATTGCATTCTAAACATTGAAATACGGTCTATTTTAATTTACATACAGATGCAGAATTCACATTGACTATTCTCATTCCATTACAAGGATTATTTCATTTACCTTAATCAAACTAACTGTGCTAGAGTACGTCCTGTAACCAAGTGTGGAAAAACACAGCTTAGAATTTTAAATCCTTTCTATTTCATTATTTTCCCAAATCATTTTCATTTCTATAAACAATCTAATAAGAATACTAACTCAACAATTTACAAACTCAAAACTAATTACATTCATGTAACATCTAAACTAAGATTTATTTAACTAAGATAGTAGAATAAAATAACATAGAAACTGTTGAGGACAAGAGAACAACAACTTTAGGAGGTTTTTCCTCCCTACCAATCTTCGGGAGAGTGCTCAAACAATGCTTCCTCATGACCGTCGAGCCTATTCCTGGTCTTCTTGGATAAGAACTAGGTGGAGTATGCAACTGCAGAATCCCTCTATCACCTGACTAGTTCAATACCTCAGTAACAACAATCTACTCTCAACAGTATGGTCTTCAGCTTAAAAGATGCAACAAGATCAATCAACAATTATCCCCTCGAACACTTTTCAATTTACTTTCCATTGAATTTCTCTGAAGTAAATTCATTCACCCTGAATGATCACTTCTCTAGAATGAGCAACCTCATCTCTCTTCAATGGGAATTCTTATAAAGATGCCTAGGTATTCTGGGTTAGTTTTTATTAATTGAGCCACCTGCTCTGATTCCACTTTCTTGGGGAGTCATGACCACAAATTTTGTGAGGTTGCCACCTGCAACAATTGGAAGTGCTTTCAGGATGTTGCCACATGTCAGTTTGCTCTCCACCAAGTCTCCTCCACCAATTTGACTAGTAAACACTCTTTTAACAGATCTCGTAAGCTGTTGTCTCCTCATTTATTTATTTATAAATAAAATATTCATAGTTTACATTAAATATCCTTGACCCCATTGGGTCATCAATTACAACTTAGCATAAAATTTAACATATTGTTCCTCAAATAATTAAAAATTGTTTTTTGCAAAATTGGGGAATGTGACATACACACCCCCTTAAATTATAACATCCTCCTCGATCTTATTTATTCCCCGTCCTCATAATTCCCCTGGAACAGAATTGGATATGCATCCCGCATATGACTTTCCAATTCCCAGGTGGCTTCCTCTGGACTAAGGTGCTTCCATTGCACCTTCACCTAACCAATGGTGCGGTTCCGAAGTGTGATCTCCCTCTGCTCAAGGATACAGTCCGGTTCCACCGGAAAATATCCTTCGGGTTCCACCTATACATCATTCTAGTTAATAAGATGAGTAGCATCATGCACATATTTCTTTAATATAGAAATGTGAAAAAAATTATGAACTCTTAAATTCAGTGGTAAGGGCTAACTGATAGGCTATCTGTCCAATCCTGGAAAGTATTTCAAAAGGAACACAGTAACGAGGTGCTAGTTTAGCACAACTACCCAACCTCACAGAGATATTTTTGGGTCTCACATTGATGAACACATGTTCACCTACCTAAAACTCTTTTGGAGTTCTTTTAAGGTCTGCTAGACTCTTCTGTCGATCTTGCACAATTTTCAGATGACCTTGTACTTGCTTTATAATTTCTTCCATTTCTTTCAATAATTCAGGACCTAATACTAATTTTTCCACTAGAATACTCCAAGAGATAGGAGAGTTACACTTCCTTCCATACAATATTTCGAAAGGACTAAATCTAGCTAAAGCTTGATAATTATTATTATAATAAAATTCTACCAGGTGCAAATAATCCTCCCATTTAACTGGCTGATCCTTTACATACATCCTTAGTAAATCTTCCAGTACTTGATTTACTCTTTCAGTCTATCCATCAGTTTGAGGATGGAATGAAGTACTAAAATTTAGTGTAGTATTTAATCCTTTAAACAGAGATCTCCAGAAGTTACCTGTAAACTTAGGGTCTCGATCTGAGATTATAACTTTTGGTATTCCATGCAGTGAGAAAATTTTCTTTAAAAAGATATCATCTATGTTTGCAGCTTTATACATAGTTTTTACAGGTATAAAATGGGCTTCTTTACTTAATTTATCGACCACTACCATTATAGAATCATTTAAATTCTGATTTTTAGGCAGTCGAGTAATAAAATAAAGACTAATTATCTCACATTTATAGCGAGGAATGGGCAATGTCTGAAGTAATCTAGCTGGATGTTGATGGTTAGTTTTTACTTGCTGACATTCAAAACATCTAGCGATATATTCTGCTAGTTCAGTCTTCATGTTTGTCCAAAATATTCTTTTCTTAACATAGTTATAGTCTTTTGATAACCCGGATGGCCTACGTATGGAGTTTTATGGATTTCTTCTAAAATTAATAGCTTAACTTTAGGTACATTAGGTACATACATTCTGTCTTTGTACAGTAAAAATCCTTTTTCATTCAAGGTGTACCCTTTCCTTAAACTTTCTGTTGAATTTTCTTTTTCTTTTACTTGTAATTTTTGGTAAATTTCATCTTGTTCTAACCCTGGTTTACGATGTTCTTCTAGATCTGTTGTATAAGTGCTGATAACTGCTATAAAGTTCAGCCTTGCATTTCTACTTAATGCATCAACAACTTTATTTTCTTTCCCTTTAATGTGCTGAATTTCAAAATCATACTCACTTAGAAAAGCTAGCCACCTAGCTTGTTTAGCATTCAGATTAGGTTGATCTAACAAATATTTTAGTCATTTATTATCTATCATTAGAATAAATTTTCTTCCAATTAAATGATGATGCCACATCTTTAGAGCATGTATGACAACAGCTAATTCTGGAACATAAGTTGCATAATTCTTTTCATGAATTTTTAATTTCCTAGACTCATAAGCAATAACATGCCCTTCTTGAGTCAATACTCCGCCTAAACCATCATTGCAGGCATCAATACACACTATAAAATATTTATTTGGATCAACTATTATTAAAATAGGTGCGCTAGTCAATAAGGTTTTTGACTTTTTAAAACTCTCCTCTCACTTCTGATTCTAGTCAAATTTATTTCCCTTTTTCTGCAAGGAGGTTATCGGATTCGCGATTCTCAAAAACCCTTCAATGAACCTCTGGTAATAAGCAGTAATTCCCATGAAGGATCGAACATTAGTTACGTCTTTAGGAACTAGCCAATCTTCAATCGCCTTTATCTTTTTGGGATCCACCAAAATTCCTTTCTTAGTCACCACATGACCTAAGTACTGGATTTTATCCTTAAAGAAGTCGCATTTACTAAACTTTGCAAAGAGTTGATGATCTCGTAACTCTTGTAAGAAAATGTTTAAATGTTCCTTATGTTCTTATTCATATTTTGAATAGATTAATATGTCATCGATAAACAAGACCATAAACTTATCCAGATATTTATGCATTACATTATTCATTAGATACATAAAAACAGCTGAAGCATTAATTAGCCTGAATGGCATGATGACAAACTCGTAATGGCCATATCAATTCCTATAGGTTGTTTTAAAGATGTCCTCACCTTTAATTCTAACTTGGTGATATCCACACCTTAAATCAATTTTTGAAAACACCGTGGCTCTACTTAGTTGATCAAACAGATCATCTATGTGAGGCAATGGGTATCTTATTTTAATAGTCATCTTATTCAACTGACGGTAATCTATGCAAAGTTGTAGAGTTTCGTTCTTTTTCTTAACGAATATGACAAGTGCCCCCCAGGGAGACACACTGGGTCAAATATACTTCTTGTCAATAAGCTCTTTTAATTGTGACTTAAGTTCATTAAGTTCAAGTATGTTCATTCGATAAGGGGTCTTTGATTTGGGTACTGCACCAGTTACCAGCTCAATGGTAAAATCTAGTTACCTTTTCGGAGGTAGTCCCAGAATTTCTTCCAGAAATACATCTGCATACTCTTTTAAAACTAGTATAATATCCAATTTTAATTTATCGATGTTATTTAAATTTTCTTCATTAGGTACCGTTACTGCATAATCCTTACAACCTTTCCTAACAACTCTCTTAAGTTGCAGAGAATAAATCTGCCTTATGATTGTTTTTCTAGGGATTCCCTTTACACTTATTTATTTTCCATCATTATTTATACAAGTAAAGGTTTTATCCTAGCAGTTTTGATCACCCTATGTTGCACTAACCAATCCATACCGAGTAGTATGTCATATGAACCCAGAGTTAGTACATTAATCTTTACAAAAGTTTCAAATTGATCCATAATTACTACACAATTCTTTACAAAACAAGTTACATTCCTTTTTGCATCAGTAGCTAACTGAACCAACCAAGAACTTACAAACTTTTCAACAAGCAGCTTACATTTTTCTACCAATTTAGGTGAAATATAACTTAGACTAGCTCCTGGATCAATTAAAATAGCTATGGGTGTTTGGTTTATCTTACCTTCTACTTCCACCATGGAAGTTTGATAATCTCCTTGTTGATTCTCCAAGGCTGCATTGATCCTGGGCATAGTCCTTGCTAAATCTCCAATAGTCATCTCCTCCTGTATTGTATGGATATTATTGAAAATATTTTTTCGATTAGGACAGACTGAGGCATAATGTGGGCCATTACACTCCCAGCACTTTATGGGTTCTTTTCGTTCAAATTTCTTTGTGTAATTACCATGATTATTAGTAGACTCTTTACTCTTTTGATTGTTCTAATTGTTCGGTGAATTATTCTTATTCCCTTGGAAATTCTTATTAGGAAAATTTCTGGCCCTATTATTTTTAGAATTCCGATTGGGCAAAAAATATTTCTTCTTTTGATCATAGCTATTGTTATTCTTTTTGGCCTTCCAGTTGGCCATTCTCTTCTTTCTCTAATTCTGTTCATAATAGAAATTGGCTTTCCTCGTAGCTTCTTCTAGATTTTTTGGATTGTCATACTCAATCCTATCCATTATGTGATAAGGTAAATAGTTTAGGAACCGATGTACCTTAAGTTTTTCATCTACAAGGTATGGCACATACCTAAGCAGACTTAAAACTTTAGTGTTCAAATCTTTCATAGTCATTGTAACCAGTTTTAACTCATAGAATTCTTTAGCCCTTTCTTCATAGTACTGTTCAGATAAAAAATTATTTTTAAAGTACTTCTTGAAAGTACTCCAATTTATGTGTTTCTCTCTAATTCCTTTCACTCTCTTTAAATCTTGCCATCATATATCAGCTTTCCCCGAAATATTATAGATAGCCATTCTATCCTTTAATTGGTTAGAATAGTTATAAATATGGAAGTACTTTTTCATCCCAGATAACCAAGATTCTGCTTCCTCCCCCTTTTCAGTTTCCCCATTAAATGTTGGCAGTTTGACCTTTTTAAACTCTCCAAAAATTTCTTCATAAGTTTTATATTTTCTTTTTCTAGAGTGGTGATTATCCTCACTACTATCACTAGTAGAATTAAAATTACGTTGATCACCAAATACTTCAGAAGATGAGCTGCTTTAATTTTTAGTCTGTTTAGTATTTTTATACTTATGTTGGTAACTTATGTCTTCTGATTCAATTCTCTTACCCCTTCCCTCAGTATGAAATTTTTCTGTTAGGATCTGATTCAGCTGCTCCTAAGCTCTCAAAATCCTACCATTTTCTTTTTTAATAGATTCCATTTCATATTTTAATTCTTTTACTATTTGTAAAAGTTCTGAGGAATTATTGGTTATGTCTTCTTATATAGGTTCTCTTTGTAAGTTTTCTTGTTTAGTAAAGGGAGATTCCTCTTCCGCATATTCCTCCAGTCTTTCCATACCTATTGTTAAACTGAGAAAAAAATTTCTCTGTTGAATAACATTAAAAGAAAACAACATCAGTAAAATGATTTAATACACTGTTTCATCTAAGCAAGTTGAGCTTTATGAAGGCCTAGTGTTTGAACCTTGTGCCATGATACCACATGTCATAACCCCAAATTTTCACAAAAATTTAAAATTTTTAATGTAACATAAATGTCTAAAGTCGCAGTTTAATAACTACTAGCGGCTAGCAGAAAATGAAAACAGTTAACAATATGTAGTGATTAACTTCAAACATATAAAAACTAATACCACTTTAATTTTGATATGTTATTTTTATGACCTGCATTCAGTTACTTCTAGCTATACTGATGATTTTCTTTTGTCAACTAGGTGAGAAGCTATGTTCTAAACTGGGGCTTACTTAGCAATTGCTAACTCAGCTGGATTTCTGGTTCTTACAAGTTCAACAAGTAAATTTTTGAACAAGTAGGAATTTTTTTTTGCATTAAGTCAAGAAGTACTTCTTTAGCATATTAAAAATGCTAGAGCATAAATTAATTAATAGAGATCAAGGCTATGATGAGGTAAAGTAAACTCCTTTATTGTTTTTGAATCTATGCCAGTATTTTAAGTTAGTCATAGAGACCAATATCCTTAACATACTAATGTCTTTTACCAACATTACTTCTACTTAAGTTTTCATTTTTAATGTTATATGCCAAGTTACCCACAAGTTCTACTGATGAGCATAGGGCTCATAATTTAACATAAAAACACTTTTACTGAAGCATGAAATTACTGCTATTGCTATGTCTAATATTCAATGTGCTGCTTTATACACATGAATATAATTCTAAGATATTCAAAGAAAAAGTTTACAAATGGATTACCTATAACTCTCTTTAAGCAGTGATAAATATCAACCTGTTCCTTGTAAACAATTATAATGTTCTACTTGCACTGCTAGTCATCAAGCTATAAATTTTGGTTTTCTAGTTTATCAACAAGTCACATGTGTTGTTGTAATATTACATTACCATATTGTTACTAATATTAATAAGTAAATTTTTCTTTTACTTTAGGTAGTCTTACTACCTTGTAATTACCAAGGTGTAGTATAAATATTGGTTTCATTTATTATGAGTTTGGTTCTTTATAGAAACCAAAAGAACACTAACTTCAAAGAAGTCTTCCAACCATAACACTGCCGACTTTATGCTTTTGTAAGAGTTATACTAGTGTAGAAATACTACCTAACATTTACTTACATAAATTTGAGCTAAAGATAATGAATTCATTATTTTAGTTCTTACATAAAGCTAGCTCCCACACAATGCTTAAGATGTTGAAAACAAGGTGTGTATGAAGAGCACTTAGAAGTGCTACCGACTAAAGGTCAATGGTATAGACTCCATTATTGATCACACATATATACTTTTACAAAGGATTGATCTCAAAGTTATCAAATGCAAATGATAACGATATATATACTTTCATAATTGATTGATTGTAGTGTTGTCAGAAAGCAAATGATAAGAATTGATTTAATACAAAACCTTACTATTAGCTATATAGAAGGTATGATGTTACCGAAAGGTCGATTGCAACGTTATCCTACATGACAATGATAAAATACCTTTAACACAAAACATTATCATTAGTTATAAGGTATAAATGATTGGCAATAGTATGTGTTCACCTCATAGTGCAGGTTTCCTATATGGATCAACCCACTTCTGAATAAAATTTTTGATGGGCATGTGGATGTGTCCCCACCATGCATTAGTCGATTTAAAAACTCACATAGAAACCCTATCCTATTCATTATCCTTCGAGGGTTTGGCTCTGCGCTGCTTGGGTTTCTTTACGGCCATGAGAGGCTCACTGGTTCATCATTTGACAGCTCCATTGTGTATGGTATAGTGGTTGTATTGTTTGTGCAAGAGTTAAGGGATTCACAGTTTGTAACTTGGTTTATTTCTGGAAGTTAATGAACATTGTGAGGGTGGTTTTCTTCACTCTGTCACTAGTTAGAGAACTAGGCATAGAGTTACCCTTGTCTCTACTTGTGGCTTTCTCCATCGTCAGTGAAAACTGGAATACGAATCTCGCTGCCTCTGTCACAGGTTTGGCACGAGGGTTTCATTTCTTCAAGCTGCAGTTCCTCAAACTGGTTTTGTCAAAACCCCAAATTTTCACAAAAATTTAAAATTTTGAGATAACATAAAATGTTTACAGTTGCAGTTAGATAACTGCTAGCAGCTAATAGAAGAAATGAAACGGATAATTAAAAGTAACCATTAACTTTAACACATAAAAATTAATGTTGTTTTAATTTTAATTTGTGATGTGAATAATCTGCATTCAAATATTTAGTTGTACTAATGGTTTGAATGTCAAGTAGGTGAGGAGTTACTTTCTAGCTAAGGCTTACTTAGAAATTGCTAACGTATTTGGATTTTTGGATCTTTACAGGCTTGACAGGTAAATTTTTGACCCAGTAAAAGTTTATTAAGGTGTTTAAACCAGAGATACTTCTTTTAACATAAAAGTACTACTAGAGTAAAAGTTTGCTTAGAAGACTCAAGGTCCTACAAGGTAAAGTAATGTTTCTTTTACTTGATTCACAATTATGATATTATTTAATCCTAGTGTCGTAAGGGTTATTAACGTCACCCTACTGTTTGTCTTTTAACAGATAAATCTTTAAGATAGATAAAACCTCCTTCTAACCTTACTCTAAGTTATTTCCAGTTCCTAATAGAGGTCATGATTTTGTATCATAACTCTTTCTGTGACATAAGAGTTTATTTCTATTATTTTTTTAATATTTAAAACACTATTTATAATTATAGAAATAGACCTAGGTCTTTCAGAACAGAAGCCTACTATGTACTTTTCAGCTCTATTTCAATTAGGATTCAATATAGTCAATTTATTAGCTTAACATCGCTTGTAATTTATAAGGTATCCTCTGCATAAAAATCGTCAAGTTGTGACTTGAATTCCCATTTTCTTCATGAACAACATAATGTGACAACTTCACATTACCCTACTATTTACTTATATGTAAAGGAAGTGCATAAAAATACTAGCTAAATTACTATCCTAAACCCTGAGTTCCAACCTAACCTTGGTGCAATTCATCTTAGAGCTTGGTAAAATTATGGAGACCAAAGATCATATATTTGTAAGATATCTATCCTACATCCAGTACTATAGGTCACTTTAAAGAGTAGGAGCTATTCTTGTGTATAAATGTTAACCATATCTATAAACACTTTATTGATTTTAATCTAGTTCTTATAGCTTAAACAATCATAGTTCATGATTATAAGAAAAAGTCAATAAAGGCATTAACAATCGTGTTCAAGCTTCTACTATCCTCTTAAACTTTTTCTTAGAAGTTGGATTAAAAAAGGTCAAATGATCTTTATTAAACAAGGCATCGAAATCATAATATAAAATGATTCTTACCAAATATGATTTCATGGTTTAAACATTAGGTGAAACGACAACACAAACCTTGTTCATTATCAAGGCTTGACTTCGTTGGAAAAATAATACGATATTGATTTTATGTATATGATACATTATCATTATGTGCAATGATGTAAATAATTAACAATTATTTGATCCGAATTATTACAGTGGAGACTATACAAATGAACCCACTGTGAAGTGGATATATTTGTGGGCACGTGGAACTCTCCTCGCCATGCAATACGTGACTTATAACCTTTACCTTGCAACCCTATTCCTGATTGTTCAGCAAGGGTTTTGGTCTTTGCCTTGTTGGGTTCACTGCAACGATGACAGCTTGTAGGTGCTCGCCTTTAGCTCCACTGTCTATGCATTTTGGATTGCTGTCACTTAGGGTGAGAGTTGTGAAGTTCACAGTTCGTGCTTGAGTTGATTTATGCAAACAAATCTTGCTGTGCATGAGGGTAGTATTACATAGTTGATAGTTTCAGTGTTCAAGTCATCGTTTTTCCACTGCCATTGCTTGCTCTTTCTCTAGTTGTCGATGTAGTTAATAACTTGAACCTAGCTGCCTCCGTCTTAGGTGAATTCAAGGGTTGCGCTGCTCGTGGTGTCGGTCTACCTTCTTTGTGCCCTCGATCTTTCAACATTTCCAAGTACCAATTATATTTACACAGTTCGTAAGCTACAAGAGCTACAGTTACCATTATAAATTCAATTATTAACTTTTGATTTGGTTTGCAAAAGCAGGTGATGCTTCGCCTTATCACTGGAAGGGACCACTTCACACTTGGACCAACATTCAGTCTTCGGGTAAGCCCCAGTTACATAGTGGCTCTCCCTGCTTGTTTAGACCTTAGGGGAAATGTTTTCCATTGGAAGAAGTTACAGCATTGGCTTTTCCCAGTCTTGGGTTATTAGTCTTCAGTTTATAAGTTTTTGTAATGTTTTAAAACCTCGCATATAGCAGGGTGGCTTCGACTAAATGTCATGACTTGTAATTGCTCTCTTCTTGTTTTAAAAGGATTTTACAAGGATGTAGGTTTTGATAAACAGTCTATTAGTTTTGTTTATTAAACGCATACCATGATATGGGTGCACCGGCTAGGAGCTGTTTTTTGTACACTGTTTAAGTTTAAATCCTTTCGGCATGTCAAGCAATATATTGGGTTAATTTTTAAAAGGTTTCCTTCTAGATCGGACTTGTTTTGCAAAATACTTTGTGACTCTTTGTAACTTAGGTTTTATTTTTACCCTATTTGACTGTGAAATAATAATTTACAATTTATTATTTGTAGTAGATTATTGTTAATGGTTTTAAGACTATCACTTAGTCATATTATAAATTGTTTTACTTGTTGGCTCAGGAATTTATGAGCTAGGGTTTTTCTGAATGAACCCTTGTTTAAATAAATCTTTCAATTTGTCTATTATTTAATAGGTTATGTTATGAATTAAATTTGTTTTAAATAATATTATAAGTGTGTTGTGAAAACTTTATGAGACATTTAAATGTTTGTTCTTTTATCTATCCTTAACGACTGTAATGAGTCTCTCGTAATTTAATTGTTTATTTATAAAAATAATCCAAATAATTTCATTGTAGCTTATATATTTTTATTTATTATAATGATTTCTAGTTTAGGGTTTCGACCTAGTAGATTATCTTTACAGGTATAACCTGTTGCTGAATTTTAAATAGTTCTTTCTTAAATAGGTATTTATTTTTATGTTAGCTATTTCATATTCTTATTGTTTTTACTGAAATGTTAGAAAGAATTTTATTAGAGTTATTTGTAAACATCAATTCGGTAACTAGTCTGTTCTTGATAATTTAAAATACTTTTCATAAAACCCTTCTTGTTTATATTAACTGTTAGTCTTAGTTTAGTTAATATTATAAGTAAATGAACTAAGTAATTATAATTTATTTCCTTATTTAACTGTATGTACTACTGCATTTGCAAATAGTTATTTAGTAAAACACAAAGGAATATATTGATAACATAACACAGTTTATTCTCATGCATATTTAACTTGAAATAAAAGGAATACTTCATTTATCTACTAAGGTAATTTCTTAACATAACATTCCTTCTACCTATACTAAGATAGTGCTATTTATTTTCCAATATATTTACATACATCACTTTGTAAAACAATAACATAGATAACTAGGTTTTTGTTCTTTTTTGATAATAACCTACATACTGAAATAGATTACTTGCTATTGAAAAATGCATAACACATCTAATCATTTCAGTCCCTTATCATTTCTTTCACCTAGTTTAAATACTTTGTCTGTGCTGGAGTACGGTCTGGTCCTTCCAGATGTGGAAAAACACAGATTAGAATTATTTTCCATCTATTCAAGATTCATTCCTTCTATAATATAAAAGATTACTAACTCTAACATTTTATAGCTAAATATTTAACATTCATTTAACACTCAGATTCACATTTAACTATCTAACACAGTAAAACAAAAGATTGTAGAACCTGATTAGGATGGAAAACAATAGCGTTAGGAGGCCGTTCCTCCTTACCAAACTCCTAGAGAGCACTCAAACAACGATTCCAGTAAGATCCTTCAGCTGAAAATTTGCACTAGATCACTTAGCAGTTATCCCCTCAAATTCTTTCCACAATTCCCTTCCATTGAATTTCTCTGAAGTACATTCACGTGAATGATCACTTCTCTAGAATGAGCAGCCTCAACTCTCTTCAATGGGTATTTTTATAAATATTTCCTAGGTCTTTTGGGTCAGTTGTCATTAACTGAGCCACATGCTCTGATCCCACTTTCTTTGGGGATCATGACCCCAAATGTAGGGAGGTTTCCACCTGCAATAGTTGGAAGTGGTTTGAGGATGTTGCCACATGTCTGTTTGGTCTCCACCCAGTCTCCTCCACCAATTTGACAAGCAAACACTCTTTTAACAGCTCTCCTAAGCTGTTGTCTCCACCTTTATTTATTTATAATTAAAATATTCAGAATTACATTAAGTATCCTTGACTCTGCTGAGTCATCAATTACAACATAGCATAAAATTTAACATATTGTATTTAAAAAATCCAATAAGATAATATTGTTTTTTGCAAAATTGGGGCATGTGACAGGTTTAGTCTCCTCCTCGGCTCTAGACTTCTTACTTACAGGTAATAGTCTTACCCTACTCTTATTATTAATTTCTAGTTACTGTTTTTAGCATAATGAAAACAAATTCTAACTAATGCATTCTGTCTTGTTCTTGCAGATTACAGTTTGGCTTCTCGCTTAAAGGAAACCTCTCCAGCGTTGATTGACTTCGTGGCCATAACGGGTAAGCCCCAGTTTGTCGTGGCATTTCTCTGCTTGCAAATATTATTGGAAGGAGTTATAGTTTGAAGGGAATCATAGCTTCGGTTCCTCCAATATTTAGATGCTTAGTATTTGTTAATACTTAGTTTTGGTTTTAAAAACCCTTGCGTGTTGCTGGGTAGCTCCGGCTCTTAAGCCATGACATGTAAGTAGTTTCTTTGGTTTGTAAAAGTGATTACAGCCTTACGACTTGATAATATCATACTCTGGTTTTAAGATAAAAGGGTTTTTCCTGTACTCATGGTTTTAAATTGAGTTTTGTTTTGATTAGTCTGTTTTATTCTAGTTTATCTTTTAAATGATAATACTGTAAAATAGGTTTTTCTTCTTCAACTATTAGTGAAGTAATTTAGTGTTAATGAAGACTGTAGAACATTCATAATGTAAAATTTATAATTTTATACTATGTGTCCATAATATAATAGTTAGGGTTTAATGGAATAGAAACCCTTGCGCAAATGTATTCTTAACTAAATTATTACTTGAGCATTATTTCTTGTTTGCTTCAATTTGGCTATTATAGGTGTATTGTTGTTCATTAACTTGTTAATGAAGTATTTAATTTAAAAAGGTTTGTAAATACATTTTAAAGTTTTAAAGATAAAACTATAATTAGTCTAATGCATAGTTTATAGTTTCCTTGTTATTTTCAAATCTCAGTTAGCAATGTAATTGGATATAGATTAACTTGTACTTGAATAGTTTAGTCAAAAGGGTTTCGACCCTTAGTTTTTCACAGGTAATAATGTGTCTAGTTTTTATTTTTAATTTTTTAAAGGATGCATGTCTTAGTTATTTCATTTATTACTTATAAATACATTTATTTTTTTTCTTTGTAATTTAGAATTATTTAGAGCTATGTAGATAAATTATTATTAACCCTAAACTTTGTTTATTTTACATAAATAAGGGTTTATAAGAGAAACTTTAATCTCGTTTTTAATAATAATAGTTTAAGATTAAGTTAATATTTTCTAGAATTGTTTAGTTATTAACTTGTATACATATTTTCTTGAATAATAGTTATTATTTCCTATAGACTTATATTTCTTAACAGTATACTAATATTGTGGTACTAGTGTCTAATACTATTTTTTTCACCTGTGTTTTCATCTACATAAACTAAAATAAAACAATAAATATAAACAAACTACAATACTGCTTTCTCATTGCATTCTAAAAATTGAAATACATTCTATTTTCATTTACATACAGATGCAGAATTCACATTTACTATTCTAATTTACTATTCTCATTCCATTACAAGGATTATTTCATTTACCTTAATAAAACTAACTGTGCTAGAGTACGGCGTGTAACAAAGTGTGGAATAACACATCTTCGAATTTTAAATCCTTTCTATTTCATTATTTTCCTAAATGATTTTCATTTCTATTAATAGTCTAACAAGAATACTAACTCAACAATTTACAAACTCAGAACTAATTACATTCATGTAACATTTAAACTAAGATTTATTTAAATAAGATAGTAAAATAAAATAACATAGAACCTGTTGAGGACAAGACGACAACAGCTTTAGGAGGTCGTTCCTCCCTACCAATCTCCTGGAGAGTGCTCAAACAACGCTTCCTCAGGACCCCTGAGCCTGTTCCTAGTCTTCTTGGCTGAGAACTAGGTGGAGTATGCAACTGTAGAATCCCTTTGTCACCTCACTAGTTCAATACCTCAGTAACAACAATATGCTCTCAACATTATGATATTCAGCTTAAAATATACAACAAGATCAATCATCAGTTATCCCCTCAAACACTTTCCAATTTCCCTTCCACTGAATTTATCTGAAGTAAATTCATTCACCTTGGATGATCACTTCTCTAGAATGAGCAACCTCATCTCTCTTCAATGGGAATTTTTATAAAGATGCCTAGGTCTTCTGGCTCAGATTTCATTAATTGAGCCACCTGCTCTGATTCCACTTTCTTGGGGAATCATGACCACAAATGTAGGGAGGTTTCCACCTGCAACAGTTGGAAGTTGTTTGAGGATGCTGCCACATGTCAGTTTGCTCTCCACCTAGTCTCCTCCACCAATTTGATCAGTAAACACTCTTTTAACAACTCTCCTAAGTTGTTGTGTCCTCGTTTATTTATTTATAAATAAAATATTCAGAGTTTACATTAAATATTCTTGACACCACTCGGTCATCAATTACAACTTAGCATAAAATTTAATATATTGTTCCTCAAATAATATAATTTTTTTTTTGCAAAATTGGGGGAAGTGACACTCCTGGCCTATAATCCTAATATACATACCCACCCTTCCTTCTCTGTTGTGCTGTAAGTGTCAAGTACTCCCCTTTTATAACCATCGATCCCATTGGGAATTCAATATTTTCATCATCTGTAATAGGTTCGAGAATGGTTTGTTTCCCCTCTAAGAAACGCGCCAACCAATAGTCAGAACTCCATTCATTATTTTTTGGGGAAACCACTGCATATATCTGACCTATGAAAGGAAATAGGTGGATTTAACAATACATTTTGTGAATAACATCTTCCATTTCTAATTTATACATAAATTAAATTCTACATAGGTCGAGTAAACAATGCATAAATGCATTTTCTTATTTAGGTACTACTCATGTACTTGCTTGTATGAGATCTGATATGTGATCATAGTTTGTAGAAATATGTGTCTGATCATCTTCCAAATGGTCTATTTCATTTACCCCATTGAAATCGGTGCCAAGTGTCACTTGATCTCATGTATCAATGGTATCTGTATGCTCACAATTACCCCATTCACTGATGCTATAGGAACTGCAAAAGCAAGCCTTCAATCTTGTCCAAATTTGTAGGGCCGAGTTGTCTAATCTTCTAATGGACTGAAACTGTCGAGTTCCATACTCTGTGTTCACCCGATGTGTTTGTGACCAGTCCACATTTTTCACCTCCCAAAATATTCTTCACACTAAGTGTTTCTTTGTTGCTTGTTCTCAAATGACAGATGCACACCATTGGACTATAGATGCAGTGTCTTGAAGGCGAGCACCTATAAACTTCATCTCTTCCCTTCGAAGGGCAGTTTTAATGCATGCACCAACACCATTGTGCTCTCCTTTTCTATGACCAGTTTCAAAGTAGTTCCATACATGTGGCACCTTGTATTTTATGTGCAACAAACACAACCATTCAAATACATGTGCATTCTTGAACTGTCTAGCACAACCACCTAACCAAATGAAATGACAATAAAATGGTATATCCATAGCTATCACATGATCATAGAATAATTTAAAGCAATTTTTCACGTAATGGATGTCATGGGTCTAGTTGTCACTTATGTAGAAGTGACTTTTTTTCAGTATCACACGTTTCTCTTCATTGCTATCTTTCCCATGTCGATACGTGATATGCACCATTATGCTCACCTGCTTTGAGTGATAGTATTGACTTTGAATTTCATTTTGTGGTTGTAGGGTGTAATTTTTTGCAAAGTCAACCACTAATAGCATTGTTCCAAGAGGGAAGGTGTCTCGGCATATTCTAAATTGCTCATCTTGCCATCGTGCCATATCGACATTTTGAATGTACTGTTGGATCTTTCCACGAAACATTGGAATAAAATCACATACTCGCACCTGGTACATGAATATTAATATGTCAATAAACCACATAAAAAATGTGTACATGAATATTAATATGTCAATATTCAACAATTTACCTATGAAGTCACCAATTTAATATTCCTTCTTTCTTTCCCAGCATGTAGGTGATATGTCTCATATGGATAGTTCTGCTTCTTGACAATTACATTCCCGAATGCTTGATCTTCACTTTCATGGATGCAATCAGACCATAATGATATTCCACCACAATTGTTGCAAAAACCGTCTACACATTGTTTTAAGTAATGTGTCTTCCCATCTTGCCTCAGACACATTATGCTATGGATGAAATCTCTAGATGACATTGGTGGTACTATACTTGAGCATTCCTGCACATGGTTAGGATGAAAAAAACGACGTATATGTGCAAATGTATGGTAATATAGGTCAAACTCTATGTGGTATCTACAACAACAAGTGTTCTGGATGGTATTGATTCTAACATACCAAGGCTTGCATTTTGCTCGAGCCTTAGCTCTATGTGGGCAACTTGAAACATCTCGAACAGTTGAGTTTGTGTCATGTAAAGATAATGTTTAACATGAGGTTCATTGTTTCTAGAACCCATACAATGTTTTACCACATCCTTCGTGTTACAAGAAGGCCTAGTGTTATGAAGCCAAAACCTTTGCACTAGGCCCTTCACTACTTCGACTAACTTCATGTCTTTGTGGGGAAACCTACCACTAAATTCCCATAATGTTTCCATTTCTCCTTCTACATCAAGGTTGTCTCTTCTTACT
>LPNX010963646.1:68794-88794 GCA_001517045.1 Pseudotsuga menziesii
GGAATATGTAATTTTCTCCTTCAAAACTATCTTTTATTTATTTATAATTATTTTTCTGAATGACACACGTGAGTTTTAAAAAATAGATACATCGATTGTTTCTTATATAACTTTTGATTTCCATCACTATTTCCCAATAAAACTATCTGCTGCACTAGACGATATCAAGCTCTAATCTCTTATATTTAGAAATCAAGGATTTCATTAATTTTTGCCCCTAAAGTGTTGCACCCACACATAAGGTTTTAATATCAAGCTTTTGTGACTTCAATAATTAATAATAAAAAAATAATTCATGAAAAATTCTGAATAAATAGTGTTGCACTAGGACCATATGTCCTTTGAATTTCTGCAAGATTTTATGCCAAATTGACATCATTTACTGCATATATTTCTCCACCCGCACAAACATATATGTTAAGATGTGCTGAAAATTTGAAAACCCACTTTCACAAAAACTAATTTTATAATCATTTACACACATTTTCTCTGCATAAATGCTATATATTATGAAATCTGATTCAATTTCCTATCTTTTCTCTTTTTACTTCATCTTCAAATAAGTTAGGGAAGTACCCCTAATTGTCACCTATAGTCAAAGTTTTCCGTTTATTCTAGTATTATGTGGCATCTAAAGTGTCTTTAAAGGAGTCCATGATTGTGCATCAGCCCATATAGAGATGAGATAGAATATATGGTCCTTTAACTCAATGGTGTAGCTTGTATAGCTAGGATAGGTCGATAGAAGGGTGTGTCAATAAAAAAAAACTTGTAAGTGAACAGTGACCAATGCATTTTTCCTTTAGATAAGTTGTCACTCACACACTTTTTCCTTAAAAAAGGTGCTTCACTAAGGCTCTTTTTCTTGAGAAAAGATGCGTCACTGATGTACTTTTCCTTCAAGTAGGGTGTGTCAGTTGTGTCAGTGACACCCTTTTCCTTCACACGGGGTGTGTTAGTTCTCCAAAAGGGTAAAAGGAAAACATTTTCCCCTTTTCTTCAATCTAAGAAGACAAAATTCTTTAGACCTCCACGTTGATGTGTTTTCAATTGTCTCATCCAACAACCGACAACCAACAACTTTGAGATCGGATCTATGTGTGATTTCCACCTTGTGAAAAGGCTTATGGGATGCAAGGGATGGAAAAATGGATCAAACCATGCACTTTGATACAATGTTAAATTTTAACAAAGAAATAAAGGAAAAAAGATGGAACACTCATGGGCATGTTGATTTTCTTCTCATTATTAAGCAGTAGCATATATAGGAATTTCATAACAAGAAAACCATGGGACAATACCATGGGTCAGAAAATACTATGGGTCACTAATTAAGAAAAGGTGACCAAATCAACTACTCAACTTCCAAACTAATTAATGTACTTTTGACAAGTGAGATTACATTTGTTAATAATGATGTACTGTATACACTTTCACACTATTGATTGAAGATCTCATATGCATACATTTTTGCACTAACAATTCATAGTCTCTTGTAGTTGCGTGTAAAAGTAGTTGACAATCCAATACAAAAAAATTTCCCCTTGTTCAGGGATCATCTGTCAACGATGCCTCACTACTTGTTAGGAAAATTATATGTCTTTGATTTACCTAGACTTTAATGTCAAGCCAGGGTTTGTAAACTTACAAGATGCATGTACAATATGTGTAGGATCAAAGTATGACTATCCCAACTTAATTGCAAGACCAAAGAAAGAATGGAAATTATGCAAATTAGATATGTCATTAGACCAAATAATTTGACACTCACATCAAACAAGGCTGATGAGGTGGACTGGTATCACGAATCTGATATTTACGACTTCAAACAGAATGATAAAAGAAATTAAAAACACTCTATGAAACACGTTGATCTCTAACTAAGTATTTATTTGAATTGCTGGGGCGAGGCCTTGGCTACAGGTGCTAACACTTCCCCATGGTATATAATCATGTGTTGCACAGTACTACCATCATCTATAATCATGTTTTGCACATTACTACATTTCCAACATCCAATGCTAACTAGCTAGAGTGTCTTATAATCATGTGTTGCACATTACTACATTTCCAACATCCAATGCTAACTAGCTAGAGTGTCTTTGAAAGAGTTCTTAAGCATCAAAAGAAAATACAAGTGCTAAAAATAAAATAATCACATATGCTCAAAATGGAATGACATTTTACATAAAAATATAAAATAAAAAACACTTGTCATTGGTTCTTGGAAAAACCTCAAGTGAAAATAATTCAATGCAGTTCATGTTCATGATCTTTACCTCGTAGGCACCTTCATATGCATGTTGCAATATATCCCTTGCTTCCTTTGATTGCGTAGCTATTGCAATATTTGGGAAAATTGACTTTTCCATTAGGGTTGAATATAGAAAACTGCCATGGAATAATTTTTCTTGTTCTCTTTAGTTATATTTTTTCATCTCTTCCATGTGTTGTAAGGAACTTGATTAATCAACAGTCAATATCTAGTTTCAATTATACTACATTGATCCTTAAAACACAATACTACTGGATGCTTCAAATATCAATGGTCCCACTTAATCTAAAGGAATTGAGCTTGAATAAGTTTGATCTTACCATTATTAGTTGGCTTTATGAGTATTCACTCTCTTAAATTCGTCCAGCCTCTTATGGATATCTTGTGATAGCTGACTTGCCTCTTATAGATATGTGGGGATAGTTGGAATTATAGATGAAGCCTCGAGCTAAAACTTTTTCTGCTTCAACAGGCATGCTTTGTAACGTGTTTGTTTTATATAATTGAAGGTTTAATCACTTAAGAAAGCAAGAAAATGCAAAAATATTGTGCAAACAAAAACAACCTAATACATTGAAGAACAAGAATGATAACGCGCACCGAAATAAACTCATCCTAACACTTTTACGTGAATGCAAAAATTTATTTTAAGTGTACATAATCCAAAACTAGTTTGGATCAATCTAAAAACTATATATATATTAGGCATAGTAATATATTATCTGTAGAGTATGTTCCTTCATTCCTTTTTATGCTTCCTTAAGAACTCACCAATGTTAAGAATAGTTTCATAATGAAAAATTCTTTTTGAATGAAACCCAAGGCAAAACCAACGCCCAATGATGCCGTAGCCTGTAGCAATTCTCTGTAGCTGTCATTCTCCCGTGTATAGCCACACCACCGACCTGCTCAACAAATACAGTGCTTGTAATACGGGTATCTTTTCTATGCGTAAAAATCAAATTTGAGTTTCTTTTGCTTAAATGTTGGTCCTTTCAGTTAAAAATTGGTTTGATTGAACATGAATTGCCTTATTTCGAAAGCCCGAGACCCACGGGGAATAACTTTGAACTTAAGGTTGTAATTGTACCGTTGTGTGAGATATGACAAGCAACCTAAGATATCAATAAAAGTCACGCTAAGATCTCCCTCTACCCTGCTATGAATGCATCAGATTTTGATAGCAAATAGAGATATTTACACGCTGAAATAATTCCTATATCCATGCATTCACAGAAATGAATTAGCAATGAAGAAAACAATGGAATTTTATATTCGAATAGTTAGAGTTAAGTTGACGTCAGTACCTAGGTTACTGTTGATACATTGTTGATACATTGGTAGATATTGAAACGAATCCTTATAAATTATCACCGTTCCCTTGAATCTGTCGTCGTTATCTACAGAGACTTACCGAATCGGAAAGGAAGTAATTAAGTCCGTTCAAAAATGGCTGTGAGATTTGACGATTCAGCCAAACTAGCGAATGTGCCACTGGTAACCGATCCCCCCGAAAAATCTATTACAGAGAATGCAATCGACAAGACTTTTGCCAGCGCAGCTAATCTCGTCAAGCTGCTTCCCACAACCACCGTTCTTGTTTTCCAAATTCTGTCCCCTATTTTAACCAACGGAGGCCACTGCTACAGCGTCAACAAATACTTGACCGGCGTTCTGTTGGGGTTCTGCGGCATTTCTTGCTTCATTGATTCGTTCACCGACAGCTACAAGGCAGAAGACGGGACGTTATACTACGGGATCGCCACCAAAAGCGGGCTTTGGACAACGAACTCAGAGATCAACAAGACGGTGAATCTATCTTCTTACAAGATTACGTTTCTTGATTTCGTGCACGCCGTATTATCTGTTTTGGTGTTTGCCTCCGTCGCTTTCATGGATCCCAACGTAGTCAGCTGTTACTATGCATATGCTCGAGAGGACCAGAAGCTGTTGGTCATTAGCCTTCCGTTCGTAGTTGGGTCTGTTTGCAGTATGTTCTTTGTGGCGTTTCCATCGAAACGCCATGGAATTGGATATCCCGCTCCAGATTAAGTTGAAGATAGCCAGCTTATATACCGCTGTTATTATTTCATTCTCATAATACTGTAGATTGCTTATCTGCAGCATCTAATTAAAAGTTCTATCGTGTACATTTGTTCTGCAAATAATAATAATTATTATTATTTTCAAGGTCATAGTAATACTAATTTATTTTGAACGCCTTAAACGGTTAAGTGTATGAAAAATTTGGCACATGTGAAATGGTATGTGCATCAAATCTTTGTAATTGTAATTTTTTTCAATAGAAGACTGTTTTCTATAAAAGACAAGAGTCAGCTTTATGGTAAGTATTAAAAGACTTACACATCTCTCCTTTCTAAGATGTATAATAAGCCACAATAAAATAAAAAAATTGAAAGTTATTTATATATAAATTTATTTTTAAAATTGAACAAAGATTGCCTATTGATGAGGTATTGACTTTTTATCTTCGTAATTGGAGCTCTTGGTTACAGCTCAGCACGACTACTCTTTGCAAAGTGGAAGGATGGAACCTTGAAGTTGCATATAGTTAACAAGAGCTACGAGGTGGTAATGTCTCGACATTGCCTTTGCGTTGACTTCTTATTTATTAAAATTGTAATTAATTATTTATAAGGTTTACAGATGCAATTAATGCATCTGTAAACCTTATATCCAAACACAAAACACTTCTCATAACATTGGGTGTAATATTTATTTTCTTTAGCCATTAAGCATCCGAGTTTGCTTTAATAACTATTGTTGGTAAATCAGAGAAGCCACCATGCCAACTAGAAGGAAGCCACTTTGGAGGAAATAAACGGTTATTTTGAACACTGTTTTATTGTGGGATTAGAAGGGAAAATCAATGAATCCGTCCACTTAATAAGAAAGTCGTGTAAAAGATTCAAATCAATCTAAAGAAGACTTTGAAGCAATCTATGCCAAACGATATAACTTGACAAGTTCGTTAGTGTTTTATATTAATTTTAAAATTTGAATGAAAATATAGTGTCACTATTATTTTATTGTCCTCGAACAAAGTTTTAACACTGATTGGTGTATTTGAATTTTATAAAAATGGCTAGTTTCACTTATATAATGTTGGAGTCGAACTATTTGAATTTTAAATCATGGAAACAGAAAATGATTCTTTGAATACATGTGTTTGAACAAACTTGTATGGGAAAAGAAGTGTGGAGTAAAAATCATGTGGATGCCCAAGCAAAGTACGAGGCAAAGACTTAAGAAGTAGTGATGTCGATCAAGTTCTTTACAAAACGAGATGTTTTACCACAAGTTCAAAATGGTAACAAAGTGTTTATCATGTGGGGCATTTACGAAAAAAATGCATGAAACCTCAAATAAAGGTAAATGTGTTATTGTTGATTAAAATGGAAGAGTTAGACTTTTTATAAGACCATTTATTAAAAATACACAATATTATAGATCAATTAAAAAGAAAATGGAAAAAGAAGAAATGGTGATTATAACTTTGAAGTTAATTTTTTTATGTAAATGTTATTGGGACCTTGAACATTACTAGCATTGGGATGGGCTTTTATAATTACACATATTTTTTCCATTTTTCTATGAACATTTGACTTTTTGCGTCTAACCTTGCTTATCTTTGATTAGTAAATATGCATTTTCATATTTCTTGAAGGTATAAGACATTGCTAGTTTGCATGAATAATTTACTTAGCCTATTGAATGCATGTGATGTACTTTGTTTCTTAGCTGATTTTGAGTAGGCCTGCACACATTTCACTTATGAAATTAACGTGGTTTCAAGTCAAAGAGTGCAAGGATCAAATCACTAATGTCCTCACTCATGATTACAATAGCTAGAAGCATAAGGAGTATTCCTAGGGAATTTTTTCCTCATTGTCACTCCAAAATTTGCCAATGTTCAATGGGAGATTTATGGCCCTAGGTAGCCTGAATTGCCTCAGGAGTTCAAGTTGCACAAGTATTCTAGGATTCAATGAGACACCAATGCAAACTTTATAAGAGTAGCTCCCATCAATCAAGGGGTTAATGGAGAATTTACTTAGATTTCCATCTATAATATAAATAAGAGTATTTAACTACATGAATATTTTCACAGTTCATCATAATAAGATGCATTCATACCTCCTGTAAACTTTATATCGTATACTGATGATTACTACTATAAGTCAACCATAAAAAGGAGGTTACATATTCAATATGCTTAAGAACAAAACACCAACATGTTACTTCATCTGCTTACGTATTACCTTGTTTTAATGTATAGGTTATTATGTTTCCATAATGAACACTTCTTATCTATAATCTGTGTTTACCTATAAGCTTCATGTAAATTGTTATTACTACTAATTCCATTGATTATATGACATGTGAAAGCTTACCACTATTAGATGATTAAGTAATACTAAAAACCTCAAAGAAAAGCAATAGGTATATAAGAGTATTCAAATATATTATAGCTCTCATGATCCCTAAAGATAGGTGGAGTGTCCACCTGAAACGTCGGACTCATAAATTTGCACACAATCAAGTCTAGAAATCAAATATATCTGAAGAGTATTTAAGTTGATAGTTGAATGTTCATAAACTTCATTTTATGTTATTATTTCTCTTAGATATTTTGAAATTCGAATTGTAGAAGAAGGCAATTTGACTCGATATTCTGAATGGAGTATTAATAAAAGAGAAGTTATTTTTCTTCATACTTAGTCTTTTGTGTTAACAACGGTTACAAGAGTATCCTTGAATAGGGTCCACTTAAGGAAAGGAATGATAACCACTATATTTATCTTTCATTTGCATTTGAGTTATGTTTATTTGTGATTTTATACTTTTCTAGTAAAATTACATACTCCTACAATAGCATTACAACTAGCTAGTTTATGTGTTTTTTAGCATTTCTTAGCATTGGTTTTACTAGTAAACAACTTGTGTAATGTTTTATTACATATACTTCATTGCCATGTTTTATTCATGATTTTCATCACTTTACAATATGTCCTTTGAATCTATGTTTCATCAAGGTCATAAGAATTGATTTGCTTTGAAGTAGCATAAGGATTCTAGATTGATTTGATTCATTGGAGTCACTTTACTAGCTCTTTAACCCAAAATATTGACTCTAAAATACCCATCTAGGCTTTGTACCATTATAAGAGGAGATAGGGGTGACGGTCTTAAGAGTTAGGTAAGAGGAGATAGGGGTTAAGAAGAGTGCATTATTAAAGTTGAGCATTTCTATTTAGAATACTAGTTTTGGGTTAGGCCTTTGAAGTTGAATACATATTGCAAACACCTCATAAGTTTACATAAGCATCAAGTTGATAATTAAAGTAAAGCCAAGGGATCTAGTATCTATTGTTTCAATTCATCATCCCAACACATAGATCAAGATCCAACATTCAAGCAGTAGAGCACTAAGCTCTTACAACAACATTGATGGAAAAAACACTCTGGGAATATCAATGTGAATGAGGATTTTGGTGTAAATGTGGAAGAATGTTTTTATTTATTTAATTTGTGTAGGTTTATGTCAACTAATAATGAAATGAATTTAGGGTGTAAACCCTATTTTATAGTGTAAATATGGAAAAATGGTTTTATTTATTTAATTTGTGTAGTTTTGTATATATGATATTTTAAATATTTTAAATATAATTTAAGCTAATAAGCACAGAAGTTACACATCCCTTACTGAGCTCTAGCATGTGCCTCTTAGATGCAAAAATATCCATACCATCATATTAAAAAAAATTAAACCAAATATATCCATTATCCATTGCATAATACTTTATTGTTTCAAGACCAAACATAAATACCTTGGCTCCAAACATATCCTTACAATGTGAAGAAGAAACCAAATAACATGATGTTTAATATAAAAATACTCGTGGCGTCATGTTAGAAAAAAATTAAACCAAACATATCCATTGCCTAATACTGTTGTATTTTAAGACCAAACATATCCATTACATAAATATTAAGTTATATTTTGACACCAAGCATCCTTTAAAAAATACAACACCAAACATATCCATTACATAAATACTAAGTTATATTTTGGCACCAAGCATCCTATCAAAAGATTTCATGTTGTTGCAAAGGTTGGATTATAGAATGTGCTTTAGAGAAAACATATAGTTATTTCCGGACTCAATTATTAAGTTTTGAAACTATAGAGAATCAAAAGTGTACACTGTAGCAAGTGAGGTTGGAGTACAGAGTGTTTCATTTGAAAAAATTAGTGTTATTTATTTTGAGCTGTAGGTTTGGAAACTACACAGAAGTTGAGGTTTCATAAGGCCATGTATAGATATACAATATTGAAAGAAACAAAATAACAAAAGCTATAGAGAGCACTTATTCAGGTTTCAGTCTTAAACAAAAAAAATATCAAACAAGTATAAGGGCTACTTCTTGTGTTTTGGGTTCAATTTTGAATTATAACTTGCTATTTTTGTAATTACTCCAAAATAGGAAAAAAAATCAAACTAAAATAGCACTTATTTATGTTTTCAAGTACTAAACAATCTAGTATCACGGTTGTTGCTTGGGTTTTGGGTTCAATTTTGGACAGCTTACTACTCTTGTAATTATGCCAAAAAGGAAAATCCAAACTGAAAATGCCATTAAACGAGTAATGATAGATATAAGATGAAACTGTTGCCAATTTATTGAAAACAGAAAAAATATAGCCGGTCTTCGCATTTCCGGATTTGCTACAACAACCACATGTACAATGCTGACAATAATGGAGACGATATGGCAGTGAGCAAAAATTTGTGCATAAATTTGCACTCTAACCGAGAAATTGGCTGATCCATAATGCATTATAAAATAGTCACTCAGAAGTCAGCATTATTTAAAAAATGATCTGCCGTCAATTTTTTATATTATTTTTACTAATTTTGATGTAGGATAAAGAACATTGATTTTATTAAGAGGGAGGGAAAATAGTGGTTTATGCATTTGATATATGTATGTATTTTATTACTAAAGATGTTTTGAACAAGTTATTCAAAATTTCCCCCATTTTCCTCTTTCAAAGTTACTGCGAATCCATTTTCTGCAAGGCTGGGATACCATTTTGTTCCCGTTCAACATATCTATACTGGGAAATATTTAGAGTTAGGGTTTAGAGAAAATATTTGGAGCTAAGGTAGAGGCAAAAATAATATCTAACAATTACTGAGTCGAATATGTTTTCAGAAATAGAAAACAATACATGTGACCTTGATTATAATGGGAGTCAACAAAGAAATGGACCACTAATGTGGTCAATAACTAGAGGGTTATAATTTATCATTTACAAGAAAAAACAAGGATGCTTTAGTTAGAATTCTGAAATCTATGCAGAGTCTTATTTCTCCAATATTTTTCCTGACTGGGACCAATACCCCCCATTGCAGGCTATCCGTTCATGAACAAATTACACTTTATGGAACCAACAATAAATCTTCATGCACTTGATTGATATTTATATAAGCACAGTGTGCTTTATTTTAGGCAGGTAAACAGGCGAATAAATAGTACTCGTAGGTTTAGGTTGTCAGATCTCTACAGTATATAAAGGTAGAGCACGTCTTAATAGATACATATATGATATCCAATATCAATGTCCCAGAAGCAACCGATAATGGTTTCCATAACTAAAAGGCTCCATGATTTTCCATGAATTAAAGGAAGATCGGCATACTATATGACATTAGATCTATGAATTGATCAAACTCAAAACAAAATGCAAAGCCAGAAAAACACAACCATGTTCTTAATAACACCAAAATAATGATAATAACCTTGATATCGAGCTTGGTGTCGTTGCCTTCTCCCAACACATCCTTGTCTGTGAGAACCAGAAATCTAATTTTATCCAAATTCTAATCACAATAACACATCATTAGAATAAATCCTCAAGATAGATCCCATATGATGCAATGCTAAATAAATAGATCATACAGATACAAGGTTAAGGAATCACATCAGAGACATTGGAGATGAGTTCTCTCAAAAAGTTATCCTTGTTACTATAAAGAGAGTTGATAAGGATGTCCATCAGCCTCGAAACCTCTGCATGGAACTCGAATTTATGGGCATTGGCATGCAATGACTTCCAAGAAATAGATTCTGACTCTCTGAAAAAAAGAAAAAAAAAACCCAAGAAATCGTTATTGATTATTTGACTTCTTCTATATGAATCTCTATGATATATAACACTAGTTTAAGTCGTTTCCTTCTAGTTTAAGTTGGCTCACAAGAATGGCTTGATTTTCTACCCAATAATTTCATTGGAAGAGCAAATAAAGATGGAGACCATGGAGATAGTCAGTTCAGAGATCGAACCTCTATGCAACATTTGCATCAGTTGAGAGGGCATCAGGAATGGCTCCATCGATGCCTTTCTCCACCTTGGGAGGACTGACATTCTCATCGCCAGTGCTCACTTCCTTTGTGTTAGTTTTTAGATGGGGGCCTATACAAACCCCAACCCAATCGGTCTTCAGGAAAAATAAAACAAAAACAATCATTGTAGTGAATGAATGCATAAGAGAGAAAAGCTTAATGTGTTGCGGGATAAATGCAAGTATGATGAGCACCAAGTCTTTGCTGACCTTTAAAGGGATACAAATCAGGGATATTACCAAATGCAAATTACTTAATTACTTGATTACTTACTTCTCATGGCAGACGAGCGTCGGATGCACTCGTAATTTGTGAGAGATAAACTCGTCCACTTCTGCTTCTGCGCTATGGAACTTCTTGTCGGAAAGAGCAAGCAAGCCTTATTGCTCTATATCCTGGTAATTGCTCACTCTGGTATGAAGAATGTTGTGAATCTATGAAGAATGTTGTGAAGCCAGTAATATTCATTATTTAGTAAATGAAAATATAATAATGAATAGACTATCTCTTGTAGTGAATACTCATTAACTATTGCAGTTCATCTTGGTTTCTTTGTAAAAAGGTATCGTGGATGTTGGAAATAATACTTTCATCTAAAACCGATTTTGATGCCTGGTGTGTGAGCAGTCCAAACTGGTGAGAAGTGACACCATTGAGCTGAGTTGAGATGTATGTTAATTTGCGTAACCTCGAATTTTGATTAGCATTTTGGAGTTAAGTATTTTTTTTTGAAGTGATGCGTTCCTCTTCTCTCATCATCAATTGGAGTATATTACCAATTGCATTGTTGATGCATGTGTTGAAACCTTCCTGCTACATGGAGAATTGTATTAAAGTCTCTGCTACTTGAGAATTGCTTCCAGGGATGACTTTGTGTTTTCTTACCAAGTGTCAAGCCTCCTTGTCAATCAACGCAACTAGCCATCAAAATAGATTTATAGTATGCACATACGCATCAGGGATTGAGAGATTCAAGGCGCATGGAAAACCACAAATTGGTTATATAAATCCTTTTTTATATAAATCCCATATATTTGTAGATTGTTTATTTGCAAACTGTCTGGCTCTCCACTCAAAAAAATAAAAATCATTTTCCAATATATGTCAATGGGAATGCTTAGGTCATCTCGTCGCGGGGTCTTGGGGCACAAAGTCCCAAGCAAATGTCACCTACAAAAGACCATCAAAGACTAAGTTAAATAAGTATTTAAGTAATTCAGAAAATAAAAATTAATCAAACTAAAGCAAAAACATTTGAAAAATAAAAAATTTAAATATGTCTCTGGAATTAATCTACCTAACCAATTCATATATATTCCCTGTCGGAACATAAAAATTCATGATGGAGAATAAATATCCTTGCTTCATAATTGATTATTTGTGAATGAACAATGGAAAGGGATTTGATCAAAATTAGATTTGAGATCATAGTATTATGAGGGCTGAATAAGGGATGAATACATCAACAAAACAATATATGGTCATTTTGAATTTGTACTATTGTTATTTAGGTTAACAAATGTACCAATTATTTTTATGTGTTTAATGAGTTGCTTATTTAAATAATATTTGGGTAATATTGTCATTGTTTTTAAGGTGACATTTTTATTATTTAAAATCAAAGAAAGAGCATTATAGTACTATAGGTGTTAAGAGAGAATAAAGTTTATGCTAATTTTAATAAATCTTCAATATATTAGAATTAGATTTAGTATTTGGGACCCATCATATATGACGAAGGAGTAGTACATCCAAGGAAGATTAAAGCTAGCTTGAGATAACATACACTCAAAGATGTATCAAAGGTAAAGTAATTTATGGGATTGGATTGATAATATAGAAGATTCATAAAAGGATTATCAAAAGTCACCTATCCAATTACCTCATTATAGAATAAACAAGTTAAACCTAAATGGACACAATAGTTTGAATACTTTTTTCAAAAGCTAAAAGGATTGCTCACTAGTACACTAGCTCTCAAAATTGTTTCAATTCAAACGAATGTTTTGTGGTATGCACAAATGCTTGTAAAGTAAAAAGTGGTGGAGTATTAATGCAAAATTGGCATATGGTTTGTTATGAATCTAGGAAGTTAAAGGAACATAAGAAGAATTATGTTACAAATGATTTAGAGTTGGTTTCTACAATGCATGCCTTAAAAATCTGAAGACATGATCTCATCTGCAAAGAAATTTGAATTAAGAATATATCATAGTGGAACTCATGTACTTGTTTGAAAAACATAATTTTAATGCTAGGCATACAAGATTGCTAGAATTTACTTATGAGTTTTTTTTTATATCAAACATATAAAGGAAGGAAAAAATTTAGGGGCCAAATTTAGCACATGGAATAAAATTATTTTACCCCGAATATCACCAAAATTGTTTAGGAACTATATAAAATTATTAGAAAATTAAATATTTTTACAAAGATATCACCAACACAGATGATTTTACGGAACCATACTTATTTAAAAGTGTATAAATGTTGGTGAATCTTACCTATTCTTAAAATGCCAACTATAAAATGTCTGGCGATTTTTTTCAAAAAATATTTTAATTTCCATGGATTTTATATCGTTTATATAATAATTTGGCGATGTTTACCCCATCAAAATTGGGCGAAGCAAAGCTTCAAAAAATTGAAAATGGAGAATCTTTTTTTGGACAAAACCCCCTAAAAATAGCCTATGGGATAAATTTCACCCCTAAAATTATCCCTCATTACCAAACATTTTATAGAAGAAAATTTAAGAATTAGTAAAATTCTTCAAGGTTTCTACACTTTAAGAAAATTATAGAGAGAAAGGTCATTGCAAAAGGTTGTGCCAACTTTTCTGTGCCATCATGGATTCCATGAACGTGGACTTGTTACGTATTTCCTAAAACGCACTTACATTATTAGATTCAAACTCGGTGAGACCTGAGCCACTAGTATTAACTAAGCATTAAACATGCATGTCTTATAATGCATATACATTATATACACATATGTGTTATAACTCATATGCGGGTTAACAATAAAAATTGTGAAATTAATCTAATGCTCATGTGATAAAACACATATCTCATATATCGCATATGTGTTCTAGATATGCAAAATTAAAATAACGCATACAAAATATTATACATGCGTGATATAGCGCATGCTCATTATGGAATTGGAAAATTAGAATAACGCATATGCAATATAACACATATGTGTTATTGAAATGCAAAAATACACAGTGCAAGTGCGATATAAAGTTGTATGTGTTTCATAATGGACTCCCATTATATCACATTTGCATTATTGACAAATTAAGAAAAGGCGCAAATGGTCATTCTAATTTTCATTTGTGAATTAAGAGGATTAAATATTAGATGTGAGCAATAATGCAAGAGCCTTCTTGGCCTCTTCAAAACATCAACTTCATATGGACGAGATTGGTGGTTAGTTTGTGCATCTTCAAACCATAATTTGGGAATCATTCAATGTATGCTTCTCGGCCAATTTGTTGTTATATTCTACATATAAAAATTTAATTTTATAGATATATGTAAATATTAAATTTAATTTTAAAAAAATTATTGTGTAAAAACAACATATTCTCCATGGATATACACAATCCTAAAGAAACCATTCATGCAAAAAATCCAGGTCCTCAAAACATTCTTCATGGAGACCTAATAAATGTTGAAGAAGAAGAAGAAATCCATTAACAATCAAACCAAGTAATTGTTGAAGAAGAACACCAAATTCTTCAATAGGAAGAACACCAAAATGTAATACCCCTAATTTTGAATTCGAATGTATTTAGTCAAAATTATGCAAATGATGCAAATATGCCAATATTAATTCCTAGTGCAAAGCTCAAGGCCAAGGCTAAACTAGTGAATGGCTAAGCATGTATGATGTATATGTTTTGTTGGACTATATGACATGACTATCTGCCAATTCAAAATGTATATAAATATTATGTTGAAAATTAATAAAATGGTCCAAGATGGATCTATAAAGAGCACTAGAGGGGCTATGATTCCACCACAGGGGAAGAAAAAATGAAACCTATAGGGAAACTAAATCCATTGTTTCCAATTGTCAACCTTAGAACACATAAAAAAATTTCCATGTGCTTTAAATGAGCCAATTACATCATCTTGACTATTAAACCCAATCATTGTCCATGCATATGGGAGGTTGGTGGGACAAGTCAGTTCATGTAGTTATTAAAGCTTGGGGGTTATGACTATCATGTGGACTACTAGTCGTCCTTTTCTTCTATGTTCAAAATCTCTATTAGCTATCTTTTCACCGTCATATCATATCCCTGGGATTCAACACTCTTTTGATCATTCATTCATGAATGTCTCTACTCTACGTAGAGATTTTGCATTGTTATTGATGTCCATTACCAGACTGTGCATAGCTCAAAATTCTGAATTTGGAGATATAGATGAATTAAGGAAGGAAATATAAATCATTGTGGGTGATCATAGAGGTTGATCAAGATCAAAGAGCTTACCCATTGATTTCTTCTAATTTTGGGATGCTTGAGAAGCCATAATTTATGTTACATAGGGTTCTCCAATATCATATAACAGATTGGATTTTTACTACACACATTGACCTAAGAAATGTAAGGGTTGGATTCCCTAAGGGAACTATGGATCACTAAAGAGGAAGGAATTCCTTGTATCCCAAATTTAGTAATGTCCCCTCCTAATGGTCAGATTGAGGGATGGGGACGTTACACAAAACCCTCCATAGAATGAAGAACAACATAACCCTCCATTGCAAGAAAAACCATAAACTATACCATGACAACAAATGAATGATATAAATTTATAGATACTATCACAATTGTGGTTTTTGAGATGCTTTAGTGCTACCTTTAGTGGGGAGATGAAATAAGTTATTCTCTAGGGCTAGCCATTGATACCTTCACTGAAACAATTACTAATTCCCAAGGAGTATTATACAATAATACTTCTTATAGAGATTCTAGAAGGAAATTTTATGTAGATGGTCTTAGTTATAAAGACATAAAAAAATTTCAAAATAACTAAAGAACAAACTTAATCCCTCTTTTGAGACCCTTTCGTTGGCCATGTTCCTCTAACCAATAGAGCACATATATCCATTGATTTGTGCATATAATAACGCATCAAAGACAATTGGATGGAAAGGTGGTATATGGTATTTGATGAATACCCACATGGAAATAAGGAAATACCTTTGTATTTCCTACAAAAGTTGTACGCATAATTTATATTTCACAGGAATTCCAATTACTTTGACATTGTAAAGTTCAAAGGGGGAGGTGGAGGGGTTTTACATGATAGGGAGCATGCCAAGTTTGATAGCAATAATGTATGCCTCCCTCCTCACCCTCAAAACACCCCACCCATTTTTTATGTCCTTTGGTGCATAGCGTGTTTCATGGAACTTTTGTTGACAAACAGAGAATTGGGTGATCATCTAGTGGGGGGACATCATCTCTATCTGGTGTTGGTGAGGAGGCACGTAGTGGGAGTCATGGTGATAAGGAACCATCTAGTTGTGATCATGAGTATCCAGCACCACCCAATTGATCACCGACTCACATTACATAGTGACATATGATGTCTTATCCATGCTCATCTTGTGGTTGCATTTGCTATAGGCCTCCATCGTAGATTCACTCTGGTGGATTCATGGAATATGTAAGTTCACTATTATTCAAATACTTTATTATATTTTAAATTACAACTTTTATTTCTTTAAAAATAGTATTTTATTACTTTGTTGACATATTATAATCACATGTGCAACTAATATAAGAGCATATTCTTGCAGAACAATCTGGTATTGCTCAAGAGACTGAAGTATCACCATTGTAATTAATGCAAATATTCTTAATTTACCATAATTTAACATATTTATATTAATGGAAAGAAGAATATAGGTAATTGTTGACGTAATATAATAAATTATTGGTGCAATATGTTTTTTGCAGGGTGCTACAAAAATTGTTTTGTAATTCACACTTGATTTCTTTGTAGAGACTCATCAGAATCTGCCAGTAAGGTTTGACCAGCCTTTGAGTGAATCATTATTTATTTTTCAATATTCAATATGTAACTTGTTATATAGACTCTTGTTTGTGGGTATCTCATAAAACCTATGAATGAATAGGTGCTTCAAGAGACGCAAACATCATATACTATTAATGACTTTTTTGTGACTACCTCGTATTCGGATGCCTTGCACTTGGATGGATTGCAAAATGTTCGGTCATCGGAGGATGCACGATCAAGTGGCTCACCTTGTATGACACCTATTGTGACATGCACTTATCCATGTTCGATGAGTATAATTGTTTTATTTTATTGCAATTTTAGTAAGTGTGCATGAACTTGTTTGTTAGTTAAAAGTTAAATAACTTTTAAATGGTATTTTGTCTATAGAGTCTTGAGATGAGCATTGATTCATGGAAAATGAGTCAACTATACTCATCGATTGTAGGGAAGAGGAAGATTCAACTTTTAGAGAATTCTTGTAGTGCCGATGAAAGCAAGGATAAATCAATTTGAGACAAATGGATATTTGTAGTTAGTTCAAAAAACTTGTATTATTTTTCTAGCATGGGACTCAATTGTACACTCATTTGGATAATTTGTGCACATTTTTCCATTATGTACTATGGGAACAATGTGTGATTTTTCAATACATAATTTTTTTTACTTAATCTTATGTTTTTTGTACACAAGCTTGAGTACTAATGTAGTGAATAAAAATCCTATTGTTTGCATGAATATTGTTGTTGGATTTTCACTTGCTCTTATGCT
This sequence comes from Pseudotsuga menziesii, assembly GCA_001517045.1. Lineage (NCBI taxonomy): Eukaryota > Viridiplantae > Streptophyta > Pinopsida > Pinales > Pinaceae > Pseudotsuga > Pseudotsuga menziesii. The sequence continues at coordinate 86,315 of LPNX010963646.1, forward strand.
AGAAGGATTTGAACTTGTTGCTGGATTTTCACTTTCTCTTCTTTGTGTTCCCATTTATTGGCACTAGAAAAGGTAAACGATACATGATTTTTAAACAAGAAATGTATTCATATATAATGTTGTTGTGGGAACTATAAATTTGTTCTTATCATACATTTAAATTCATAGGCCACTAGATTATGTTCAAGGTAAAGAACAAGTATGCATTCATTTCTTAGGGTTTCATTTATCACCAAATTCACTTTTACCACAAACCCATGTGGAAATATCAACATGTTTCACCTTAATCCTATGTCTAATTCTGTTGCATGATGATCTATTATTGTTTATTTCTAGACAATTTAAGGATGTGATTTCATCCTAAGAAATGTTATTGTTATGATTTATACAAGTATTATGATCTTAAGACAAAAGAAATTAGAGGGCTTTTGAAACAATAATTGGAGGGGACGAGAACATGCATCATGTAAACCCAAAATATCAGTTCCACATGGATCATGAAAAATAACATGGATCATCTAAAAGTGAAATTATACATTTAGACCTTTCCAACCTATTCTATCTATCAAAACCAAATTTAAAAACCCTCCTAGATATACAAATATAACCCTAGAAAACTAATGTATCTCTTGAAACAATAATCTTTAACCCTATAGTCCTAATATATCCCTAGAAACAAATAGAAATGGCTAGAAACCTAGTGTGTCCCTAAAAAACCTAGAAACCTAATCTAGCCCTAGAAACACTAATCTAACCCTAGAAACACTAGTCCACCCTAGAAAGGATATCTATCCTTAGAAACCGTAGAAACATAATCTATATTAAAATTTCTTCTTAAGACTGGATCAAAATTACTTGTAAGTTTTCAAAAACATCTCTAGGTATAAATTGATATGTAAGACAAGATCAAAATTATGTATGTCGATAAGGTGGAAAGCCCTAATATTCTACATTAATGCCATGATATGCTTCTTATCCTATTGATGGTGGGTGACATTTCCCAGTGTTGTAAGTATAAATTAATTTTGCAATATCTTGAACTATTGCACATTTTCCCTTTATCATATGTTTTCCTCATCTATATATTGAAATTTAGCATTCATGTCCTCTCTCGCTTCTGTTCTTGCTTGGATTACACATCTTGTCAAATAGTAGATAGTGTATATAACAATATACATCTCCAATACAACAAATAAAAATTTCCAAAGAAAACAACCACATATAAAATCTTAAGAGTCTATGTGAATTCCCTTTCTAATGTGATCAAATTTTATTGTTATGAAGTTGTTGAAGTTGTTTAGAATGACAAGGAGGAGCTGATTAGACAACACTACCCTCACCTATTTTTAAACTACAATCCTACAATATAATGGGAAAAAAAACAAATCTAAGTTGTACACCCATAAGATGAGGGATAAGCAACTAAAATGTCATATATAACCATATAAAAGTGAAATTATACATTCACACCTTTACAGCTTAAATATATCCCTCAAAACCATATTTAGAAACATAATCTCTCCCTAGAAACATAGTTTATCCCTGAAAACACTAATATAACTCTTGATACCTAATCTAACCCTATAAACCCCAGAAAACCAAACTAGCCCTGGAAACCATAGAAAAACAAACTAGCCCTAGAAACACTATTCTAAAACTAGAAAACTAATCTAGAATCATACAAACTTAATCTATCCCAAGAAACATAATCAATCCATGGAAACCCTAGAAACCTAGACTAGCCTTAGAAACAATAATGTAACCTTAGAAAACTAATATAGAACCTAGAAACCTAATCTGACCCTAGAAACTAAATATATCCCTAGAAACATTATTCTAACCCTAGAAACAAAATATATCCCTAGAAACACTAATCCAACCCTACAAATGAAATCTAGCACTAGAAAACTAATCTAACCCTAGAAACTTAATGTAGCCTTAAAATCCCTAGATCCCTAATATACTCTTGGAAACACTGATCTAACTCTTTAAACCTAATTTTTCCCTAGAGACACTGATATAACTGTAGAAACCTAATTTAGCCCTAGAAATGTGTCACATGCCCCAATTTTCAAAACACTTTTATGTTTTAAGAAACATTTTGTTACATTTTATGTAAAGTTTGTAATTGATGACCAAGTGGGGTCAAGGATAATTTAATGTAATTTCAGAATATTTTATTAATAAATAAAGGAAAGATTAGACAAAAACTTAGGGAAGCTGTTAAATGAGTGTTTCACTGGTCACTTGGTGGGGGAGGATGGGTCCAGAGAAGATTGGAATGTGGCAGCATCCTCAAACTACTTTTAGTTGTTGCAGGTGGAAACTTCCCTATTTTCGTGGTCATGATTCCCCAAGAAAGTGGAACGGGAGCAGGTGGCTCATTAAGTAAAAACTGATCCAAAATACCTAGGCATGCTAATAAAATCTCCCATTGAAGACAGTTGGGGCTGCTCATTCTGGATTTGTGATCATTTTGA
>LPNX010963646.1:93794-112436 GCA_001517045.1 Pseudotsuga menziesii
AGATTCATTATGTAAGTGTCTCAAAATATCCATGCAAGTTGATGGATGTCTATTTTTTCAGTTTTGTATTGCATCTAACGTGCCAAAAGAGACCCTCAACTTATTGCACACACCCTCTAACTATTACTGTCCAAGCATACTTCAAATACTAAAGAAACAGAACTTAAAATAATTTCAAAACACATTAAAAACGCCAAAAATGAAATGGAAGACTAGACGAATGGTCTAAATGAAAGGCATAATAGACAGTCCGAATGGTAGTCTGTATACAAAAAACAATAGAAAAAGGCCTAAATGATCTAATTATCAGCTGATTTCATGCACATGTAAATACAATGCAGAGAGGTAATAAATAAACCTATTTAATCATCAATTTTAACAGTAAAATAAACTTAAACAACTTCTTAAACATAAATAAATCATTGCATATTAATAAATTGAAATGTAAATTACATAAACTGATAATTTAAAATAGAAAAGAAATAGATAAAATTGAATCTATTTAATTTGATAAACAACAATCTATTTAACTAGATGGCAAATAAACTATTAATAAATTGGAAATGAGGTGATTGAAAACAAAACTGAAAGCAAATTATCTGCGCAGTTAATTATCTAATTCAAAAAAAAATTGCAATACAAGCATAATAAAACAGACTGTAAATTAAACTAGGTACAATAGAAAATTGAAAGAAATAAACAAGAAAAGAAACCTCTGGTTGATGAGGGGCCCTTTCAGCAATCATGGGTGATGCCTTTGCTAAATGCTTACATGAACACGCTCATGAACAACAAAACATACAGATTCTTATTAAAAATCAGGAGCAAAGGTACATAGTTCTTCTCTTCAGAAGACGACCGACTAACTAATGAAATTGATCCATTTTCCAACACTCACATAGAGGTTTCTATTTATATTGTTTACAGATATTGAGCAAGTCGACCCTTTAGTGGTCGACTGCTCTCTAATTTTAGCCTGACCCTTATGATTACTAACTAATCAAATGCCAGTGCGCAATTCTCTTCCTTATCTTTCAAGAGTCTAGTTCTCTTCAGCGTGGCTGTGACGTGATGTCAAGCGAGGGAAGTGTACACAGTGGTGAGTCTCTAGAACGAGAGCTCCTTCTTTCATGGTTGTGGAGTGGTGGCGAGTGCAGGAATCATACATGGTAGCAAGTATTCCAGAACAACGAACATTCCATTATCCAAACGCGTGGATGATAAGCATGTGTGATGTCAAGCAGTGGTAGAATGAGGGCGATCTTCTAGAATAGGAGCTTCTCCATCAACCGAACACGTGGACAGTAGGTTGTTTGCAGAACTGTTTCCTAAAATGAGTTGGACGAAAAGATGGACAATGAGCTACATGATGAGTTGTGTGATGAGCTAGACATGCAGCTGGACAGGCAGTTGGACAAGGATTGCGCAAATTGGGCTGAATGGTAAGTTGAATGCATTTTGTTTATAAATTTAGCCCAAAAGGATTATGAAATATGCAAATAAATATGTAAATCAATTAATATATCAAATGTACTCCAATAATGTTATTTGTAATTAATTAAAACCATAAAAATGATACTAATAAAAGGTTTCATATGAACCTTAAATATACTCATACTTGAGGTTGAATAATGATCTATGTGACAGAAAATAGACAAAAGATAATAAAACATTTGTTTAAATGTGTTATTTAACTGCAAAAAATTATAACAAAATGAGGCTCAACAAGAACCTTCCTAAAAGTGCCATACATCTAGAGCAGGAGAACCTCAGGTGAAATCGAGGATTACCAGTTTGAATGCCTTCCTGGAAGCTCTGTTGGTGGAGTTTAGCAAAGTCAAGTTATCATTGGAGATCCTGCACGAAATCAAACCCATGATTGTTAATTATACATTTTTCACAAATTATAAAGTTAATATTGTGCATAAGAGTTTTAAATAATTCATGTTTCTTACCAAAAGAAGTGTAGCAGCTGTTTGGAAGCCATGAGCTAACCCTAGCTTCCTTCGTCGGCAACCTGAGCTAAAAAGGAGCATTGCCCAAAAATAAAATGCAGTTGCAGTGTTCAGGAATGAAGTTCTAGAGCATGACGAGTTAAGGAACATACCCATAGGAGGAAACAAGTAGTAAAACAAAGTATCCAAGTCACTCTTCCAACGAAACCTTTACACACCAATTATGGTCATAAACACTCATAGAGTACCAAACTCATTCACAAAAATGACGGTGAAGCCAACCCAACCTGCAACACTTTATTCGACAAACAAAAATTGCCTCATGACAGTAACAAGCATCGTGCTCACTCTTACTGCATCAAAGCTTAAAAGACAAACTTGCCAAGGAGATCGTAATGGCTTATGAAGGCCTGTGTGCATTTGTTTAGAGGACTGATAACAAGCCTGGAAGCCATGAGTTCACAACTTGACTACTTGACAACAAATACCAAAATCAAAACTCAATTTTAGGGTTTGAAACAAGTTATATGGCACCTCGAGGTCAACAAAACATAATCACTGAACACCAACCACGTGTCCACCCAATTATTTGCAATTTATGGGTTTTATGCTATAGTTTCAAACTCGTCTAACCTACACAATTATTTTGTTCACAAGTCAAAACCCTATGATATCATTGCATAGTATCAGTATCCTCATTTTGATTTCTTTGTTTTATAACCATAGACTTTGTATTTGGAAGGTGTTCATTTACACTAGAGTTCTTTTGTATAACTTTAAAATATTTATGTTCTTCCCAATTTTAAATAATGTTACTATCAGGTGTAGTAAGATATAAACGAGGGAGGAATTAACATTATATAGAAGAACTTAACTATAGAGATATTTAAGATAGGTCTTAAACTAAACATGGTTTTAAAATTTCAAATACATGCCTTGTCAACAAAAACTCATATAAAATGAGATGTCCGACACAAGAAAATAAAAAATAAATACTTGGTTAAGGAGGATCATTAGAATAGAATAATTAACGTCTTGGAAAGAACTTGAGTAAATATAAATAGTACTTATACCCAACACTAATGATAAATGTGAAGTTTTGGTCATAAGTAGATATACCATATCCTCTAAGTTTTAGACCTCTTAGGTTACTGTGCTCCTTTTTTATAGTAGTATATATGTTTATAAAATGCCCATCTAGAATTAAATACAAGTCTATAGTCGAAAACACAAAGAGGAAGGTCATTTAAACAAGTACTATAGCCGTTAGCATAACTGAACTAAACCCGAGTTGATTACAATAATGTTTTACAAACATTTATGCAGATATCTAAACAATAAAAATATCAACAATACCTCTTACGAGGTCAAGCTACAAAGCAAACAATTTAACTAGCGTTTATCCTATGCTAGTTGAGTGTTATTATCGATCTGGAATTTTACTGGTAACAAAACTACTTACTTGTTTAGAACCTGTAAAAAAAACATCACTTCACTGCGTTAGCAGTAAGCTAAGTAAGCTCTGATCTCATCTAAGGTTCTTTCCTACTTGATAGAAGACAATAATAACACACTTAACATCAGGTTTAGATATAGTTTTCTTTCTTGTCCTTTTAAAAACATAAATTGCGAAATTTAACATCCGTAACATAGTAGTTCAAAGATAAACAAATAAATTATATAGAACTAAATAATTACAATGCTCTATTCCAAAATACCACTGTTTGACTAACCCCTAGCAGTTATTGGTTCATAGAGAGTGACATCTTTGAACATTTTATGTTACATGAAAAATTTTAAATTTTTAGGAATTTTAGGGTTATTACATGTGGTATCAGAGCACAAGGTTCAGACACTATGCCTGAATGCGGCTCAACTTGCGTAAATAAAATAGTAGATTTAAAACATGTGTACTGACTTTTACTTTTCCTTTGAATTATATTTCCAAATAATTTTTCTGAGTTAACTGCAGGTATGGAAAAATTGGAAGAATATGCGGATGAGGAGTCCCCGTTTACTAAAGGAAGTAATTCTAAAAGAGAACCTATACAAGAATAAATAACTAATAACTCTTCTAAATTATTACAAACAGTCAAGGAACTAAGAACAAAGATGGAAACAGTCGAAAAGGAAAATGAGAGAATTCTAAGAGCTCAGGAGGAGCTAAATCATATTTTAATGGAAAGAATGAAGAATGAAGAAAAAGATAAATGAATAGAGTCTTAAGATATGCCTTACCAACATACAGATAAAAAGCCTAAATAATTTAAAATCGAAAGTAGTTCATCTTCTGAGGTTTATGGCGATCCACATAAAAAGAATTATCAATATACTAGTGATAGTAGCGAAGATAATCATCATACAAAAAAGAGAAAGTTTAAAACTTACGAAGAAATCTATGGAGAATTCAAGAAAATTAAGCCACCAACCTTTAATGGTGAAACTGAGAAGGGAGAAGAGGTTGAATCATGGTTGTCTGAGATGAAGAAATGTTTTGAAATTTATAATTACTCTAATCAATTGAAATCCAAAATGGCTATTTATTTAACCTCACTGAGAAGGCATATATTTGGTGGCAGGATCTAAAAAGAGTAAAAAGCATTAGGGAGAAAAACATTAACGGGAGTACGCTTAAGAAATATTTTAAGAAGAAACTTTTGACTAAACAGTACTACGAGGAGCGAGCTAAGGAATTTTATGAATTAAAACTGGTAACAATGAACATCAAAGAACTAAACAATAAATTCCTAAGTTTGCTTAGATATGTGCCTTACATAGTGGACGAGAAGCCTAAAGTACAACCGTTTCTAAGCTGCTTACCCTTTCATATAAAAGACAGAATTGAATATGACAATCCAAAAACTTTAGAAGAAGAAATTAGAAAGGTGAATTTTTGTTATGAACAGAATCACAAAAAGGAAAGTATGACAAACTGGAAGGCTAAAAGAACTAATAATTTTGAACAGAGGAAGAAAGGTTTTGTACCTAACCGAAATTTTAAAAATAATAACACACAAAATTTTCCTAATAAAAATTTCCAAGGGAACAAAAGTAATTCACAGATAAATCCAAATGGTGAAAGAAATAAAGAATCTATTAATAATCACAATAACTATACCAAGAGTTTTGAATGAAAGGAACCAGTAAAGTGCTGGGAATGTAATGGTCCTCATTGTACATCAATTTTCCCCAACCAAAAGAATATTGTTAGCAACATACATACGATACAAGAGGACATGATTGTCGGTGATCTAGCAAGGACAATTCCCAGGATCAATGCATCACTGGAGAATAGGCAAGCAGATTATCAAACTTCCATGGTGCAAGTGGAAGGTAAGCTGAATCAAATACCTATATCTATTATAATTGATCTAGGCGCTAGTTTAAGTTATATTTCTCCTGATTTAGTAGAAAAATGTAAGTTATCACTAGAAAAGTTTGGAAAGTCTTGGTTAGTCCAGCTAGCTATTGGTGCAAAAAGAAAGGTGATCAACTTTGTTAAGAATTGTATTGTAAAAATGGATCAATTTGAAACCTTTGTTAAGCTTAATGTATTACCTTTATGTTCTTATGATACGTTAGTTGGTATGGATTGGTTAGAATAGCATAGGGTAGTCCTGAACTATTTTGATAAAACCATTACTTGCATAAATAACGATGGAGAAACAATAAATGTAAAAGGAATCCCTAGGAAAACAGCTATAAGACAGGTTTCTACTTTGCAACTTAAGAGATCTATTCAGAAGGGCTGTAAAGCCTTTGCTATAAAAGTAATTAATGAAAAAAATAATAATAATGAAGATAAATTAAAACTGGAAGATATTCCGATCCTGAGGGAGTATTCAGATGTAGTTTCGCAAGAAATTATGGGACTGCCTTCGAAGCAGGAGTTGGACTTCACTATTGAGCTAGTACATGGTGTAGTGCCTAGTTCAAAATCCCCTTATCAGATGAATATAATGGAATTAAATGAATTAAAGTTGTAGTTAAAAGAATTCATTGATAAAAATTATATTAGACCCAGTGTGTCTCTGTGGGGAGCACCTGTTATTTTTGTTAAGAAGAAGGAAGTAGCTTTACGATTATGTATAGATTATCATCAACTAAATAAAATGACTATCAATTTAACAGATATCCATTACCCCGCATAGATGATCTATTTGATCATCGACATGGAGCAACTGTATTCTCAAAAATTGATTTACGATCTGATTACCACCAAGTTCAAATCAAAGATGAAGACATCTTTAAAACAACTTTTAGGACCTGGTATGGTCATTACGAGTTTGATGTTATGCCATTTAGGCTTACTAATTCCCTAGTTGTTTTCATGTGTTTGATGAATAATGTAATGCATAAATACCTTGATAAGTTTGTGGTCGTATTCATTGATGACATCTTAATTTACTCAATTTCTAAAGAAGAACATAAAGAACATTAAAAAATTGTCTTACATTAGAGGAAATTTAAACTCAAAATGGGCCTTTTAACTTTAAATCAAATTCCATGTCATCATGTGTTAGCCAATGAAATTTATTTAAATTTGAAATACCTTATAGGTCTTAAACATTTTTTTAATATAAATTTGGGGATAAGTATCATTAAAAGAACTACTTTTTTGTTTGTATTTTTGACATATATCCCCGTGTGTTTACTCAAATTTCAATTGGGAGAGCTCGTTGGATGCGGAATTAAAATTTCACATCCAACGAGCTCTCCCAATCGAAATTTGAGTAAACACACGGGGAGATATGTCGAAAATACAAAAAAAAGTATTTTTTATTTTATTTTATCCTCCAAAATTAATAAATATTATTTTATTATTTTAACTATTTTTTTTTTTTTTTTTAAGAGGCCAATTTTGAGTTAAAATTTCCTCTAATGCAAGAGTTACGAGAACATCAACTCTATGCAAAATTTAGTAAATGTGATTTCTTTAAGGATAAAATACAGTATTTAGGTCATGTAGTGACTAAAGAAGGAATTTCTATTGGTCCCAAAAAGATAAAGGAAATTGAAGAATGGCCAATCCCAAAATATTTAACTAACGTACAATAATTCATGGGGATTACTGGCTATTATTGAATATTTATCGAAAGGGTTTTAAAGAATTGAAAATCCCATAACTTCGTTATAGAAGAAAGGGAAGAAATTCGAGTGGAGTCAAAAGTGTGAAGATAGTTTTAAAAAGTTAAAAACATTATTAACCACCACACCAATCCTAAGAAATTTTGACCCTAATAAATATTTTATAGTATCTACTAATGCATGCAATGATGGTTTAGGTGGAGTTTTAACTCAGGAAGGACATGTCATTGCTTATGAGTCTAGGAAGCTGAAGATTCATGAGAAAAATTATGCGACCTATGACTTAGAATTGGATGCTGTCATACATGCCTTAGAAATGTGGCATCATCATTTAATTGGAAGAAAGTTTATATTAATGACAGATAATAAATGGTTAAAATATATGTTGCATCGACCTAACTTAAACGATAGGCAAGCTAGGTGGCTAGCTTTCCTTATCAAGTACAATTTTGAAATCCAACATATTAAAGGGGAGGAAAATAAGGTTGTTAATGCTTTAAGAAGAAATGCAAAATTGAATTTTACAGCAGCAATCAGCACCTACAAAACAGATTTAGAAGAACAGCTAGAAGAAGGAATAGGACAAGATGAAAATTATCGGAAATTATAATCAAAGATAAGAGAAAATTTAATTGAAATTTTAAGTATAGGGTATAATTTAAACGAAAAAGGATTGTTATTATATAAAGATAGACTATACATACCTAATGTACCTAAGATTGACTTGTTGATTTTAAACAAAATTCATAAGAATCCTTACTCAGGGCATCCTGGTTATCAGAAAACTATAACTATGCTAAGAAAGGATTATTTCTTGCCAAACATGAAAAATCAATTGGCATAATACATAACTAAGTGCTTTGAATGTCAGCAAGTAAAGACTGAATATCAACATCCAGCTGGGTTACTTCAGCCATTACCTATTCCTAGCTGGAAGTGGGAGATAATCAGCCTTGATTTTATCACAGGACTACCTAGAAATCAAAACTTGAATGACTCAATAATGGTAGTTGCCGATAAATTAAGCAACAAAGCTCACCTTATACCTGTAAAAACTACTTATAAAGATGTGAATATTGCTGATATTTTTCTAAAACAAATTTTTCATTTACATGGAATACCGAAAGTAATAATTTCAGACAGAGACCCTAAGTTTACGGGCAACTTTTGGAAGTCTTTGTTTAAGGGAATAAATACTACATTAAACTTAAATACCTCTTTCCATCCTCAAACAAATGGACAAACTGAAAGAGTAAATCAGGTATTGGAAGATCTGCTCAAAATGCATTTAAAAGAACAGCCAAGTAAATGGGAAGATTGCTTACACTTGGTATAATTTGCTTACAATAATCACTACCAAGCATCAGCAAGATATAGTCCTTTTGAAATTTTGTATGGAAATAAGTGCAGTACCCCCATTTCATGGAGTAATCTAGTTGACAGGTTAGTATTAGGACCTGAATTATTAAAAGAAATGGAGTTAATTGTAAAACAGGTGCAAAGTACCCTGAAAGTTGCGCAAGATCGACAAAAAAGTCAAGCAGATCTTAAATGAACTCAAAAGGAGTTCCAGGTAGGTGAACATGTTTTTATTAAGGTGAGACCTAAAAAGAGTTCTCTGAGCTTAGGAAGTTGTGCTAAGTTAGCGCCCCGATATTGCGGACCTTTTGAAATATTATCCAAAATAGGACAGGGAGCATATCAGTTATCTTTACCGCCAAAATTAAAGGTTCACAATGTTTTTCATATTTATGTGTTAAAAAAATATGTACATGATGCTACTCATGTTATTAACAGGAATGATGTGCAAGTGCAGCCCGAAGGAGATTTTCTAGTGGAACCGGATTGTATCCTCAAAAGGAGAGAGATCTTTCTTCGGAATCGCACCGTTGGACCGGTGAAGGTGCAATGGAAGAACCTTAGTCTAGAAGAAGCCACCTGGGAATTGGAAAGTCATATGCAGGATGCATATCCAATTCTGTTTCAGGGAAATTATGAGGATGAAGAATAAATAACATCGAGGACGATGTTATAAATTAAGGGGGTGTGTATGTCACATGCCCCAATTTTTAAAACACTTTTATGTTTTAAGAAACATTATGTTACATTTTATGTAAAGTTTTTAATTAATGACAAAGTGGGGTCAAGGATAATTTAATGTAATTTCAGAATATTTTATTAATAAATAAGTGAAAGATGAGACAACAACTTAGGGAAGCTATTAAATAAGTGTTTCACTAGTCACTCAGTGGAGGAGGCTGGGTTGAGAGCAGATTGACATGTGGCAGCATCCTCAAACAACTTTTAGCTGTTGCAAGTGGAAACTTCCCTATTTTCATGGTAGTGATTCCCCAAGAAAGTGGAATAGCAACAGGTGGCTCATTAAGTAAAAACTGACCCAAACGATCTAAGCATGCTAGTAAAACTTCCCATTGAAGACACCTGGGGCTGCTCATTCTGTATTTGTGATCATTCTAAGCGAATGAAGTGCACATGAGAAATTCGATGGAGGGGACTAGTTGAAGTAAGTTTGAGTGGACAAGTGCTGAAGACCTGAACTAGTGCAGCTATTCTAAGATAAGTTCATACTACTTTAAGCAGAACTGAGTTACTGCTGAACACTTAGTGGAGTTGTAGAGGATTTCTAGACCACATCTCTCACCTAGTACTGTTGATGTAATTTTAACTTCAGAATGTATTCACTTGTATATCTTATGTATTGTACCCGAATTTTTATTCTGAGAAGTGTTTGTAATGTAATTGAGTCATGTCATGCCTTGATGTTTCAATCGATATTTTATATAATGTAAACAATTCATTTCAATTCATTGTGGGTAACCCTCCTATTGATCAAGGGTTAAAGTCCCCGCAGTTGTGGGGTCCTAGGGTTACTATACTCTCCTAGAGAATTCGGCCCTAGTGAGTTATTCTCAAGTCGGGAATTAATATAAATAGAGAGTGAGCCTCTCTATTTATCATGCATTCACTCAAAGTTAGTTGTAGTGCATAACTGAGAGAGAAGAAGTTGCTAGGACAAGAGAGAGAGAGAGAGAGACTACTTCTGATGGGAGATCATCTTACTGTTTTGGGTTTTACGTTCGGTGCTGATTCTATCTCTGAGGAAGTTGCAGGGTTTTCTCCTTTATTGTTTCCCCAAGGAAAAACATTGTGTTCATGGTCTCTTATGTTTGATTGTTGTTATTGTTATTCTCTCAGTTAAAGACCTAATATAATGCTAGCTTAAATGATAAAAATATAACACCGTATCAGAGCTAACCTTAGAAGAAGACACTGTGCAACTGCGGAAACTAGGGCTTCCTAATTTTTGGATCTCTCTCCATAGATTTTCAGCAAAAGAGGGTTGGTTTGACTCTCCTCTCTAGGGCGCATCTTTCTATCGAAGCAGAATCTAATTCTGAGCATTTTCAGTTTTTGACCCAACACTACTGTCAAAAATTAGGGATTTCCACAGAAGTGGAATTTTTGAGTGAGCCCAGGCCTAGATTGATCTCCTCCTCAAAATCAAAATTTAGAGATCAAGATCAAAGCTTTTGGTTGGACAGAATTCTAGGAAAGTCAAACCCTAATCTGCTCCTAAACCAACTCTGCAAAATTTCAGCTCGAGATCTAGATCCGACATCTTAAACTCGTAAGATATAAATCTTTTGTATTTCCATTTGAGTTTCTCATTTAAGATGTCTCATCATGCCAAGATTGATGAAAATATTGAAGGAGCTGATAAATTTCGAGCCTGGAAGTATAGGATCTCCCTGGTCCTGGAAGAAAATGAGTTGGACTCCTATATCAATGAGGAGGTTCCAGTTCCAGAGGGAGATAAGGCTAAGGCCTTACACAAAATGAAGTTGGTCATGGCTAAGAGGATTATTGTTGATTCAATCAAGGATCACCTCATACCATAGGTGTCCTCCCTAAAGACACCTAAAGCTATGTTTGATGCCCTAACCAAACTATTTGAAGGAAAGAACATAAACCGGAAGACAACCTTGAGGAACCAGTTGAAGAATGTGAAGATCTAGAATGCAAAGACCATATAGTCATACTTCACAAGGGTCTCCCAGTTCAAAGAAAAACTTGAAGCATTGGATGAAGAAGTGGAGAATGCAAAGATTGTAATGACCACATTGAATGGTCTCCCTAGATCATGGGACTCCTTTATTCATGGAATATATGCCAAAAAGAAGCTAGTCAAGTTCAGCAGACTATGGGAAGAATGATCTCAAGAAGAAGCTTAGATAACATCTTGAGAATAAAAGATGGGAAGTGAATATTAAGCTCTCATAGTACAATCCAAGAAGAGCAAAACAAATCATCATCAAGGTAATTACTTTAATCCCAAAGACCTAACAAGAATCTACCTAAATTTAGATGTTATACATTTGATGAAAGAGGACTCTATGCTAGAGATTGTCCTAAGAACAAAAATAGCTCCATCAAGAAGAAAGGAAACAAAAGAAGACATCATGCTCATGCTGTAGAATATTATGAACCTTCCACAAAGAGAATCAGACAAGAAAGTGATGATTCTTCAAGTGATGAATAATATGTCTTGATTTCCGCTCTCACGGGAAACCTTACACATGGAAGCAATGATTGGCTTATAGACAGTGGGGCTTCCAAACATATGACAGGATTCAAAGAATCCTTTGTGAAACTATCAAAACATGAATCACCCCACAAGGTGAAACTTGGAGATGACTTGTTGGGAAATAGGGCAGACCCGAGTTAATTCTATGCGTCGCACCAACAAAAGACCCACCATGTTGGCCCTTTCGGCAACAACCTGCGCGCAGGTTGCAGTCTCACCCGAAACAGCAATGGGGTGCCGCAGAATCAAGTTTCTGCATGCAGAGAGGGGTATTACTGTACCTTAGCCTTTAAAAGCAATTATTAATCAACACTTGTAAATTTATCATTCATTCACATATGACTTCGCAGCACAATAAACAAACTAAACTTGCATAACCCACTACGGGGAATTCACAGCGAAGCTTATTACTAGCAGTGATCTTATGTTATCAGATGTATTCGGTTTAATGCATGAAAATAACAGAAACAGAAACAATACAATAAAACCACGACACCAAATATAACGTGGTTCACCCCCAGTGTAGGGGCTACATCCACAAACTGCATTTTATTCCTCTTTCCTCAAAACCACAGTTGATATGTGCACTCAGCTGCAGATCCCTTCAGTCCTTAACAGCCACGCACACAGCAGCAGGCTTCTGTGCACACAGCTGCAGATCTTTCTTCCTTTTCTTACAAAAACCCTCTACGCACACAGCTGCAGAGGTCGTCCACGCACACGGCTGGGACTTATCCTTTCCTTACAAAACCCAACCTTAATTCGCCTTATCTTTCTTTTCATCAAAAAGCCTAACCTATCCTTTTTACACAAGCGCTTATTTATACTGCGCAGTTTTACAAAACCATGGTCTTAAACCATGGGCACCCAAAAACCCTAAACCCTAGATTTAAACCACGGGTTTATTACAAAAAAGAGGGTTTTGACTTACCCTGACACCCCTAAGACTATTTTGGCCCATAGCTCCGCTTACAAATTTTCTAATTAACCGCGGAGTTACCCAACATGGAGTATGCGCCCCAACAGGCCCCTAAGACTCACTAGTGGCCCGTCCCGGGACACTCTTCAGCCTCTCTGGTGGCAGAATTTCAATGATGAGACATAATGTACTACTTGGTGAAGTTCTCCATGCTGCTGTCGGCTGCATACTTCTGTCCTTTACTTCCCGTACTAGCATCTGAACATTATAGTCGTTCGACATAGTTCGGGCTGAGTATGTCACGGATGTGCTTCAGGTAGAAATTACGAGTCGAGATAGCTCCTTATAAAATCTCAATGCTGAATTTGGCATCATGATACCAAATCTGACGACGTTCTGGGAATCTGCTCCACACAGCGCCGGATTTTTCCCAAAATCTCATTATGACCAGTAATGAGAGCAACGCTCGTGCTAGCGCCGCCGAATGCAGTATGTCCCATCCGTCACATTTTGGGTTGCGACACACCTTGACAATTTTCGACTTCGACACAACCTGACCCTGTGACCTACGACCAGCTTGTTACTTCGCATTCTGTGGACACAACAGACTACATAGTGCAACGAGCATGTTACTTATTTAGTTGGAGCTATCTCCTGTTCTGAGTACCTGGCCTATCTATGTACTTTTTTAAACGACTCCCGTTTATCATAGAGGGGAAAAGCTCACCATTTAACTTGGCTAGCTGAACTGCGCCCCCGTCAGTAACTTTCTGTACTACATATGGTCTTTTCCAATGTGTTTTAAACTTTTCGGGGAACTTCATGAATCTGCTGTCATAAAGGAGCACAAGATCACCCTGCTGAAAATGTTTCATCTTGATGTGCCTGTCGTGCCACGCTTTTTCTCGAGCTTTCTGCACCTGTTTCTGGAAGCCTGCGACAAGTCTATCCTCCTCAAGCTCTAATATCTACTTCAGTCTTTCTGTGATTATGGCGGGGTCATCCATCTCGGTGAAAGCAGAGATACGGAGGCTGGGAACAATATATTCCATGGGAATGACAGCTTCTTGTCCATAAACTAGTCGAAAGGGTGTATGGCCTGTCAACTTCTTGCAAGTAGTTCTGTAAGCCCATACTACCGCTGGAATTTGAAGATCCCAATCATTCTTGTTAGCATTACAAACCTTTGTCAAGGCATGCTCAAGGATTTTTTTAAAGGCTTCGACAGTCCCATTTGCTTGTGGGTGATATGCGATACTCTTTTGATGATAAACTTGAAATTATTCGGTCAATACTTCAATAGTCTTGTTCAGGAAATGTGACCCTTGATCACTCATAAGAACTTTGGGACACCCAAATTTGGATAAGATGTTGTCGAAGATAAACTTCGTAGCGGTAGCAGCACTACAGGTCTTGACGGGTTGAGCTTCAGCCCAACGGGTAAGATAATCAATTGCTGTAATTATGTATCGGGCTCCTGACTTTTTCGCAGGGGGGTTGATGGGACCAACAAAGTCAATGGCCCATTTGTCGAAGGCCTGTAATGTTATTTGCGGAGCTAGGGGCATTTCATCCCTCCTAGATGGTTTACCTGTCCTCTGACAGATGTCGCAGCTGTGGCAGTATTCTCTTGCCTCTTTGTGAAATGTGGGCCACCATAAGCCAGTTGTCAAGATCTTCTGCGCTGTTGCTTTTCCTGCATAGTGACCGCCTACTGCGCCAAAGTGTGCTTCTGCCAATATTAGAGGTTTTTCGTGTTCCAAGACACATCTGCGTAATATCTCATCTGGTCCCATCTTATATAGATGTCCTGCTATTGAAGTGAAGTCCGCGGCTCGAACCACCAGCTGCTTCTTCTGTTGTGTGGTCATCTCTGCGGGGGGGATACCTGTAGACAAATACTGAGCAATATCCTAGAAATAGTCATCAACTATCTGTATAGAAAATAATTGTGCATCGGGGAGGCCTTCGTCCATATTGGTAGGTTCCTCGCCTGACTCGAGCCTCGACAAGTGGTCAGGTCCTAGGTTAAGTCGTCCAGGCTTAACAATGATCTCAAAATCATATTCTTGGAATAGAATTAACCATCTGCATATTCTTCCTCCTAGCACAGGTTTGTTGACTAAGTACTTCAGAGCAGAATGGTCAGTAAACATCTTAAAGTGAGAACCTAGAAGATAATGCCGAAATTTTTGTAATGCATATACCATAGCAAGACCTTCACGTTCTGTCGTAGTATAATTTTTCTCCACTGTAGACAACTTCCTACTGGTAAAAGAGATAGGGTGATCGATATTACCTGCGCCTGGCTGAGTGAGCACAGTACCTAAAGCAATAGAGGATGCATCCACATGCACATGAAATTCCTTGTTCCAGTCAGGGAATACAAGGATAGGGTCGGTGACCATTTTTTATTTCAGAATGTCGAGGCTTGCTTGACATTCTGGAGTCCATTCGAACTTGATATCTTTCTTTAGTTGCCTTTCCATTGGGGCGGTAATCTTGGCATATCCTTGGATAAATTTCCTATAGTAGCCGGTGTGACCAAGCGTTGTTTGAAGTTGTTTGACGGATTTTGGAGGTGGCAGGTTTACAATAATAGCGATCTTCGCAGGGTCCATCATCAATCCCTGCTTGCATACCACATGACCAAGTAGAATGCCAAAAGGCGCATAGAAAATGCACTTTTTTAAATTCAAGGAGATTTGGTGTTGTCTGCATTTATCCAAAATAAGTATCAAACTAGTTATATGGTCTTTTACTAGCCCAAAAATTGTCCAGTCATCAAAATAAACTTCTAAAAATTTATGTATGTATTCCTTAAAGGCGGAGATGACTACTCGGGAAAATATGGCAAGTGCATTCTTCAACCCGAAGGGCATGACGGTATACTAGAAGGAACCCATTTCGGTAGCAAAGGTTGCCTTGTGTCGGTCCTCTGGAGCAATTCGGATCTGGTGGTAGCCCGAAAAACCATCGGTAAAAGAGTATATTTCTTGGCCTCCGACATTGTCGAGCACTTCATCTGTAAAGGGAGTGGGGAAAGGGTCGTGCAGACAGGCATCATTGAGTTTCCTTAGATCGACACAGATTCGGATTTCACCCTTATTCTTCTTCTTCTGGATGACCATACGGCTGACCCACTCAGATTCTTCAACAGGTTCAATTATTCCTGCAGCAAGCATCTTTTCCAACTCTAGCTTAACCTTTTCCTTGTATTTTGGATTTAGTCTATAGGGGCGCTGCTTCACCGGCTTGGCATTAGGTTTCAGGGGGATCTTCATTACTCCGATATCTCCCAAGATGCCTTTCATTTCAGAGAACTTTGTCGGAAACAGATCTTGGTATTCATGGAGCAGTTGAGTTACCTTGCTTACCATCTCGTCGTCCCAATAGTCACCAATGGTAGCAAACTTAGGCTATGCCTCGGATCCAATGTTAACTGTGCGCATCTTCAAGGGATGTGTCACTTCGGGAACTTCGACTGCCGGTCCATGCACGTCACAATATCCTTCTGATTCTGGGATATCAAGACGGCATGGGTCCCCTTCTTCGTCGACTGTGAAATTATAACATTCTACTGCGAAGGCTTCTTGCGTGGCCCAATCAGGATGATTTTCAGTCACTTCTTGATCGTTAAATACCTTAGTATTGATGACCCTGATAGCTGCGTCTAGGGCTGGACAGACATCATTAGTAGAAAAAGTATTGACAAAGCTATGAACAAAACAATCCCAACTTACAGTATCTTGGCGAAGTTCAGCCTCCGCGTACCAGTTCTTCGCCAATGGTCCCAACGTGTGCACAAATCTATGTACCCACTCATACTGAGGGACATACTTCCATGCCTCGTAGCATTTGCTTAGGTGGTCCTGGGGGCAAGTTTTTCCATCAAACTTACTTCATATCGTGGCCAACTGGTCCGAGAACCGTAGGCGAAGGAGATTCTCACATACTTCCCAGGTAGAGATCTGCTTCTTATGGCTCGTCCACCATCTGACTGTGGTGGCTCTGAATGCTGACTCTAGAGCTTCCATTATTTGTAGGTCAGGTATCTGAGCCGAGAATTGTGCGATAAACGGTTCAGGATCTATCGAACCATCATACACAGGTATATGTCGGGTTTGTGAGTCGACCCATCTGAGAGACTTGGTAAGGCAGGCATTGCTGCCCTGATGGTGCTCAGACAATCGGTGTTGCCAATTTTCTAGTTCCTCTTCAGAGTTCGTCATACAGGAGCTACCAGACTCCCATCCTACGACCGGGGGATCCGCATAACCTTCGTCCTGTGTTGTGATAGTAGATATAGGTTCCACATCAGCCTGATCATTATGGTGGAGTGGCTCAGTATACCGTTCCCCTTGTGAAGGATCCAGGGGTAGGATGACCCTGAAGTCTTTCCCTTCGAAGACCATCTGTCTCTTTTTGAGGTTGATTACTGCAGCATTTGCCATTGCCCATTCAATTCCTAACAGGGCCGGGTAAGGGTTGCTGTCATCAATGATCTCAATTACTTCGAAGTCCGCGAAGGTACTGATTCCGTCAATATCTATTTGGAGATCCAGGAATCTTCCTAAGGGTACAATCTTTTGCTGGTTGGCCAGCCTCAACTGTATAGGAGACCAGGCAAGGGTAGGTTTCCCCATTTGTTCCCATGTTTGTTTGGTTAAAACATTGACATCAGACCCCAAGTCCAGAATAACATCGGTCATATCATACGCCCCGATCTGAGCTTTCAATCGCATTTCCCTGCCAGTCCTGCTAACTCGATGAATAGTTTTGTCCTGACCACAACTTTGCAAAGACTCACAGGAAGTGATGACGTTCTGCAGCTCATTCAGGGCAGCTTGATTTCTTAAAAGCTTGAGGCAACTGTGCAAAACGGTAGATAGTATACTTACTTTATCCATTGATGCGTCGCAGGGCGGCAACTGAGGCTGCACAGGCGCGTTGGGCGGGCTAGGGCCAGCAAAATCTTTCTTGGCCACCATGAATGTCTCTGTCTCTCTGAGGATATCAAATGCAGGAATTTTTTCAGGAGCCTTACGAACTAGAGCTTCGACAGGGCAGTTTGGCGTTTCTTGGATATGTGTCGTGAGTCCACTTCTTGTAACGACATTAATGGTTGCCACAGGGCGGGGCTCCATAGAAATCATCTGGAGGCTCTGAGTAGGGGTAGTCTGTCGTGCCTGAATCTTAGCGATCAACTGGGGACACTGTTCAATCACATGATCTACGGCGTGGCAATACCGACACGTCATAGTGGGGTTCCGACAGTCACGAGCCAAATGCCCGGCTTGGTTACAATTGTAACACACAATTTGGTTTCGGCCTCGCCCGGCCATGCCTCCACGGCCTCCAGAGACACCCCCTGGTAGCCATAACTGTCGTTATGTGGGCCTTCAGTGTGCACCCGATAGGCATCATAGGTGCGGCACTCCTCTTCATTATGACCTACAGATTTGCAAAATTTACAGTAGGAGTTCTTAGGTCCCTACCCATACCTTTGCAGCAGATAATAGTTCTCAGGTCGGTGTTGACATGTCATTCTGCAAATATCACAATAGAGAACCTGTGGTGGAAAGGGGTTCGGTGCACCGGTCTGTAGGTACTTGTCTATCAGAGGGCACCGTTCCTTGTCATGTCCTTCGGTCCGACATTGCGTACACCAAACCGCTTCGCGATCAGATTTTCTCTTTTTCATCTCGCGGAGTTCCAGGGCCATCGCAGCTAACTGCGCTTGGATTTGAGCAATCCCAGAGTCATCTCCGACAGGGGCAGTCCCTAGTTTCATTGCAATTTCCAGAGCCTCTTGCTGGTCAGCAACTTTCTGTTGCATGAGTGGAGTTCGGATATGTGGTAACAATGCTGCAATAAACCATTCCTTGTGCTACGTAGGACTAATGGTAAAGCTGACTTGGTCCAGTAGAACTTTGAATCTCTGATCAAAGTCCCAGACTCATTCTCCATGCCGTTGTTGAATCTCCTTGAGTTCAGTGATGCTCTGCGACTCCGATTTAGGCTTCTTAAATTCTTTGATTATGGCCGCCTTGATCTCGCCTAAATTAGGGCTC
>LPNX010963646.1:112582-176039 GCA_001517045.1 Pseudotsuga menziesii
AAGCCTAATAAGTTCAAAAACTTACCACGGGGTCCTTTGAAAAACTGCCGTTCAGCTTCGCTGAAAGAAGTGCTTGTATCAATGGCAAACTCTGTCACAAAGGCCTCCAATGTGCGCGTCGTCCAGAAATCGACAACTCGGGATACCTCATTGTTCACGTGTCGCACAAGGTTGAACTTTGCAGGGGTCCACACAGGAATCCGTCGAGCTTGAAAGTTCATCCTCCTCTCTGTTAACCTAGACAACCACTGGTGCAACTCTATGTGGAAACGACCAAAGAAAATTTCATAAGTATCACAAAAAACATACCGTTGTAAAAAGTCACTTGCGCTTCGACACAGATTCGTATTCTCTTGCTGCGCAAATTGCAAACAGATCTCAGTGAACCAATCACTGATGTCCTTCACAGAGGGCCTCCAGAACATAGCCCTTGTGGTACAAGGTAAACCCCTCTTGAGCAGGTACTGAGTTCAACCGGCAACGGAACCAATTTGTTGGGCAATAGGGTAGACCCGAGTTAATTCTATGCATCGCACCAACAAAAGACCCACCGTGTTGGCCCTTTCGGCAACAACCTACGCGCAGGTTGCAGTCTCACCCGAAACAGTAATGGGGTGCCGCAGAATCAGGTTTATGCATGCAGAGAGGGGTATTACTGTACCTCAGCCTTTAAAAGAAATTATTAATCAACACTTGTAAATTTATCATTCATTCACATATGACTTCGCAGCACAATAAACAAACTAAACTTGCATAACCCACTACGGGGAATTCACAGTGAAGCTTATTACTAGCAATGATCTTATGTTATCAGATGTATTCGGTTTAATGCATGAAAATAACAGAAACAGAAACAATACAATAAAACCACGACACCAAATATAACGTGGTTCACCCCTAGTGTAGGGGCTACATCCACAAACTGCGTTTTATTCCTCTTTCCTCAAAACCACAGTTGATCTGCGCACTCAGCTGCAGATCCCTTCAGTCCTTAACAGCTGCGCACACAGCAGTAGGCTTCTGCGCACACAGCTGCAGATCTTTCTTCCTTTTCTTACAAAAACCCTCTGCGCACACAGCTGCAGAGGTCGTCCACGCACACAGCTGGGACTTATCCTTTCCTTACAAAACCCAACCTTACTTCGCCTTATCTTTCTTTTCATCAAAAAGCCTAACCTATCCTTTTTACACAAGTGCTTATTTATACTGCGCAGTTTTACAAAACCATGGTCTTAAACCATGGGCACCCAAAAACCCTAAACCATGGATTTAAACCACGGGTTTATTACAAAAAAGATGGTTTTGACTTACCCTGACACCCCTAAGACTATTTTGGCCCATAGCTCCGCTTACAAATTTTCTAATTAACCGCGGAGTTACCCAACATGGAGTATGCGCCCCAACATGACTACCAGTATCCAATAAAAGGTAGTGGAGAATCCTCTTATAAGCTAGACTATGGAATGTCTATGATGATCAAGGATGTATTTTTTGTACCAAGACTAAAGAAGAACCCCCTCTCCATATCTGCACTAAATGAAAAATGCATGAGGGTTTCATTTGTAGATGGCCAAGTTCTCATGTGGCCAAAGGGAAAGACTATTAATGATGTGGTAGTAATTGGGGAACAAGAGGGAGGTATATACAAATTGAAGGGCCATCCAAAACAAGCCTTGGTCCATGACATAGTAGAGTCAAATTAAATTTGGCATAGAAGGCTTGCACATGTGCACTATAGAGCACTACCTCTTGCAAGCAAAGTTGTTAAAGGACTTCCAGAAATCCATTCAAAACATGACGGTGTCTACAAAGGATGTGCGAAAGGAAAGAATACGAAAAAGACATTTCCAAGTAGCGAGAGAAAGGCAAAAGGAATCTTGGAAATCATTCACTTCGATGTATGCGGTCTGATGTCATCCAGTTCATTAAGTGGGTATGTATGCTATGTTTATTTTATTGATGGTTTTTCTAGAAATACATGGATATAATTTATGAAGAAAAAAGATGAAGTATTCAACAAGTTCAAGGAATTCAAAGCCTTGATTGAGAACCACACTGAAAAGAAGATCAAGACCTTTCGATCAGATAATGGTGGAGAATTCACATCAAATGAATTCAAAGCATTATGCAAAGATTCAGGGATTAGGAGGGAGTTAACTACTCCATATAACCACAACAGAATGGGTTACAGAAAGGAAGAATAGAATGGTCATGGAAGCTACAAGGGATATGCTTCATGATCAAGATCTTCCCATGCATCTATGGGAAGAAGCTACCAGAATAGCAGTGTATGTATAGAATCATACTCCACATAGAGTACTCGAGAACAAGACACCTGAAGAAGTATTTGCTAGCAAGAAACCAGAAGTCAACCATCTCAGAATATTCGACTGTCCAGTGTACATACACATTCCAAAAGAAAAGAGGACAAAGTTAGATCCTTTAGGAAAGAAGGGTATATTTGTGGGATACTGTGAAAGATCGAAGGCTTACAAAATATACTTCCTAGGATTCAAGAAGATCGATATCAGTAGGGACATAACATTTGACAAAGACTCAGCTTACCACAAATCCAGAAAGAGACCTGCTGAAGATCCTAAAGAAACAAAAGCACCAAGAATTCATGACACAACCATGAATGAATAAATTCAAGAAGAAGATTGAGAATTAGAAGAACCTCAAGAACCTGTAGATCCACCTCAGGAGAAGAATCCTCACAAGAGGAAACCTGCTTGGGTATGAGAAGCTATCCAAGGTGCAGAAAGATATGGGGCTCTAGAAGAAAATCACAGAGAAAGAAAAAGGACCAGGTCCTACTTCGGGTATGTAGCCTTATTATGTGACTTCATCGATAAATAACCTTCCAACTATGAAGAAGCGGCAGAAAGAAAAGAATGGAAGGATGCTATGATCAAAGAGTATCAATCGATCATGAAGAATGATGTCTGGGATGTTGTCCCTAGACCAAAGGGGAAGTCTATTGTGACTTCCAAATGGATCTACAAGATCAAGCATGCTACAGACGACAGCATAGAAAAATATAAAGCAATATTTGTGGCTTGTGGCTTCTCCCAAAAAGAAGGAATAGATTATGAAGAAACTTTTGCACCTGTAGCCAGATACACTTCCATTAGATCAGTACTTTCTCTGGCTGCAGTGATCAAATGGAAGATACACCAAATGGATGTCAAGACTACCTTCTTGAATGGTGTAGTAGAAGAGGAAGTGTATGTGGAGCAACCACTTGGTTTTGAGACACATGACAAGGAGTGTCATGTGTGTAAATTGAAGAAATCCCTGTACGGTTTAAAACAGGCACCCAAGACATGGTATGGCAGAACTGATAGCTTTCTATCCAGTTTGGGATTTACCAAAAGTAAAGCATATTCCAACCTTTACTACAAGGTTGAAGATGGTAACCCAGTGATACTCCTACTGTATGTAGATGATCTATTTTTGACAGGTGTGGATGGGTTGATTTATGATACAAAGAGGAACCTTGCTTCCGAGTTTGAAATGAAGGAGTTAGGTATGATGCACTATTTTCTAGGCATGGAGGTGTGGCAGAATGTGGATGGAATCTTCCATGGACAATGGAAGTATGTAGTAGATATCTTGAAGAGGTTTGGGATGATGGAATACAAGGCCATGACCACACATATGTCATCAAACCTGAACCTATTAAGTGATGTTTCATCAGAAGCGGTTGATGCTAAAATGTATCGTTAGATGATTGGGTCCTTGATGTACCTGAGAAACATAAGACCAGATATTTTGTTTCAAGTGAACACCTTGAGCCAGTTCCTGATAGATGTGAGACATGTTCACTTGATTACTGCAAAGCATATTTTGAGGTACCTGAGAGGTACAGTTGATCATGGGCTCAAGTATGAGGAGAATCAGAAGATTAACCTAGAAGGTTATCTTGATTCAGATGGGGCAGGTAGTTCCACCAATAGGAAGAGAACTTCAGGGTGTTTCTTTAGTATGGGATCAGGTGTGATCTCTTGGTTTAGAAGGAAGCAGTCCTATGTGCCACTGAGTACAACTTAAGCATAGTATGTCGATGCTTGTTCAACAAGTTGTGAGGCAGTATGGCTAAGGAAGCTGTTGTCTAATTTATTTGATCTCCAATTATATGATGCTTATAAATATTGCAACAACCAGAGTTGTGTGAAGTTTTCAGAGAACCTGGTGTTCCATGACAAGTCGAAGCATATTGAGATCAAATATCATTATATCAAGGATATGGTGTAGAGAGGAGCAGTGAATCTCTAGTATGTTGTGATGGATGAATATATAGCTGATGTGTTGACTAAGCCATTAGCGAGAGTGAAGTTTGAGTACTTCAGGGAGAAGCTTGGTGTTCTCTAGATCAAGGTTCCCTCCAAGGGGAAGTGATGAGTCCATGAGCCATTCTGACATGGTGAGAGGATTGGTTCCTTCCATGGTCAGATGTAAGGGTTGAGCCATTCTATCATGGTGAGAGGATTGGTTCCTTCCATGTCAGATATGAGTGCTGAGCCATTTTGAGGTGACTGTGAGATGTGTTCCCACATGATCAGATATAAGCGTTGAATGCCATTCTCTGAATGGAGGTACCTAGTAAGTTACCAGGAATACTCACTCTGGGACTAAGAACCATTCTAACATGGTGAGAGGATTGGTTCCTTCCATGGTCAGATGTAAGGGCTAAGACATTTTGGCATGGTGAGAAGATTGGTTCCTTCCATGTCAGATGTGACTGCTAAGCCATTCTGATGTGACTGCGGGATGTGTTCATCCCACATGATCAGATACAAGAAATCGATGCCATTCTCTGGGAGAATGGAGGCACCTATTTAGTTACCAGGAATAATCAGTCTGGGACTGATAGCCATTCTAATATAAATGCGGGATGTGCTCATCTCACATGATCAGATGTAAGTGCAAAGCCCTTCTGACATGGTTGATGTGTTCATCCCATGGTCAGATATAAGTGTTGAGCCCTTCTTACATGGTGATGTGTTCATCTCATGGTAATATATAAGGTCTAAGCCTTTTCGATATAGTTCTTGGATGTGTTCCTCCCATGATCGGATGTGAGTGTTAGGCCTTTCAAACAGGGTTGTGGGATGTGTTTCCACATGGTCAAATGTAAGTGTTGGGCGTGCCTTTCTGACACGGTGTTGGATGTGTTCCTCTCATGGTCAGTCGTAACTGCTGGAAGGGCCATTCTTACTTAGGGTCAAATATAAATGTTAAAGAACACCTACATGGAGGCTGGGCCTACAACCAGCATGAAAAAGGGTTGGCTCTGTAGAACTTCCTGTGATGAGAAGAATCAAGAGATAGCACCTGTGATGATGATACAGTAGAGATGATCCACATCCAGAGATGATCCAGATCCAAAGATGTTCCAAATCAAATGATGATCTAGAACGAGTGATGATTCAGATCTATTGATGATGATTCAGATCCAGTGATGATGACTTGAAGCTGAAGATGACCAGAACTTGATGATTATCCAGATGATACAAAGAAGAATACTTGTGGTGATAAATTGTATCGGTAGAATACCTTCCTAGTTAAGAGGGAGTGATGATGTAATTGTAACTTTGGAATGTATTCAGTTGTATATCTTATGTATTGTACCCTCATATTTATTCCAGGAAGTGTTTCTAATGTAATTGAGTCATTTCATGCCCCGATGTTTCGATCAGGAGTTTCTATAATGTAAACAAGTCATGTCAAGTCATTGTGGGTAACCCTCCTATTGATCATGGGTTAAAGTCCCCTCATTTGTGGTGCCCTAGGGCTATTAGAATCTCCTAGAGAATTCAACCCTAGTGAGTTATTGTCAAGTTGGGAATTAGTATAAATAGAGAATGAGCCTCTCTATTTATCACACATTCACTCACACTCAGTTGTAGCGCATAACTGAGAGAGAAGAAATTGTTGGGACAAGAGAGAGAGAGACTACTACTGTCGAGAGATCATCTTACTATTTTGGGTTTTATTTTCGGTGTTGATTCTATCTCTTAGGAAGTTGTGGGGTTTTCTCCTTTATGGTTTCCCTGAGGAAAAACATCGTGTTCATTGTCTCTTATGTTTGATTGATATGCTTGTTATTCTCGCAATTAAAGATCCTAATATAATGCTATCTTAAATGATAAAAATATAACAAGTACTTCTACCAGGTGGACCAGGAGACAAGCTTGGGGGTCCTGAGAATTGCAGTCCAACTCTTCTCCAAGATTTGGTTGGGAGGAACAGTTTCCTTAAGCTGTTGTCACCTCATCTATTTTTCTGGGTTTTTCTTAGTTCGGTCTTTTAAATTATTTACTGTACCTGGAAAGTTTAAGAGTTTTCAATAGTATAGTATATTTTGTTTTAGTTCTATTAGGGATAAATAGGAGAATTATATATGCTGTGAAAGTTATTAACTAGCTAGATTAGGGTAAATTAGTAGATAAATTTATGAATTAATTGATATATCGAAAGAAAATACCTAAACTTTATTTTTCCACACCTTTTGCAAGGTAGTACTATAGTATAGTAGGTTGTTTATTTTTAAACAGTGGATTCAATCAAATGTGTATGTAGATGCAAATGTTTATTTTCTACAAGATATTTATATAAAATGTTATAGTATTTCTGTTGCATTTGTACTCTTTACTTAAAGTACTTAAACTGTTTAGATAAAAACAGAGAACAAAGCCTATGTATTACACACTAGTATGTGTAATGTTTTACACAGTGAAACCAGAAAGAAATTACATAATCTAAACCTAATATGTATTCCTAAATAGATAATATCGAAAACAGTAAATTTTTTAGATTAATTCTACTTAGCAAAACAATAAAACAGGTTAAACTTTTACCCAGTTATTTCACTTATGTGAAAATGCAAACTAGGATTAACTAAAACAAATTTACTAGTTCTATAAACTTAAAAGAAGAGTTAGTGTTACAGCTGATTTTACCACAAATGGTGAATCACTTTTTTATGGCCTTCCATGTCCCTCTACAGACTCCATAGACCCCAAGGACCATTGTTGTACTTTTTATGTTTCCAAGATCATCCCTGAAAACATGCAAAAATTTCCATACGCGACTTTTAAACCCTTTCTCGTGTATATATGTGGGTTTGACCCCCAAAACCACGTACATCGGGATGTGTGCAAAAGGCCAAATTCTTTTGGAGTTTTCCTTGATGTGGATCCGACTCACTTGTCCCCTAGCATTCCATATGCCTTGAGATCACTCGAATTCGACCTTTCATTACCCCATTGAAGAGCTATATAAGGAACCCTTTGGATACATTGAAGGCATGAGGAATTGAGAGCAAGAAAACTATAGTCCATTGTTGTCGGAGCTTATACTTGAGTCTGCATCCCTTTGTCCCTTGGAGCACTTTTGTGTTCTTCCCAAGCTTGTCTTTTGCTTGTGAGCTTGCTATCAAGAGATGGAGGATTGAAGTGGTGGAGGCCTAAGCAGGGGACTCAGTTTCTCTGATTCGTAAACATGCCGACAGAGGTTGTCTCTATTGTAATATCTATTTTATATTAATAGAAATATATTTTCCTATCCAATAATGTGTATTTGAATGAATATTTGATCCATGGATGATTTCAAATGCTTATATGTTATTGATTATAAATGCTAGAGTAGCTATAACACAATTATATATAGCATGCTTGTCTTGTTTATTGGATGTTGAGGAAGCAATTTATCAATTCAAGATGGAGTTGGAAAGCTCAACGGGGATCTACATCAACCGTCCAGAATAAGGTACGAATCGAGATCCTTTAGTGTTAGATATTTGGTTTCTCTTTCATATAGGAAAGGATTGATTTCTGGATTCAAGTTGTCTGTTGTGGTACTCCAAGCCATAGGAATTTCTCTCCATAACAGAATTGGCGACTCCACTGGGGAGTTCATAGTAATTTTCCTTTGGGGGTTTTTATCGGCATTTAATGTTCTTGAATTGCTCTGATTTCTTTGTTTCTGAGTCGGTTCTGGGGGCATGTTTGCCTGGTAGTGTCTAATTGGTGTGAATTTTGTCTCAGCTTATCTGCTTGCCTTCATTTTTATACATTTTTCTTCCTATATGTGAGTTTTTAACTCACAGTCATGTATACACGTGGTTTTGACTGCTATATCCGCGTACATACGCAGGTTTTCTACATACAGTCACGTATGCCCTGAGTTTTTACTTTTAGAGGAAGATTGATTGTTGTTGGGTGAATTTTGATGATTCCCGATTCTCCTTTGATACTGCTAGAGTCTGTATACACCTCTGTTTCTGACCAGAGACACCTTTTTTAGGGTAAATTATTTTTTAAGAATGTTCTTGTCATTGCATTTTTTATTTTTTGTTTTGGGATTAGTGCATTATATTTATTTTACCTTAGTACTTTGCATGAGTGCTATTTTGATTGTGCTTGTAGAGTCTAGGGGTGATAGAATCATTCTTTTGCTTTGCTATCTCATCTTTATTCAAAAAATCCAAAAATATTTGCTTCTTTGCATCATTATGCATTGCACTTTGCACTTTGCATGGTACTTGCACTAGGTTTGCTTAGAGAAGTATTAGTCATGATTTCATATAGGAATGATTGCATTTGTCATTTGAATAAATTTTTGCACTTCACGTAGTAGCATGCCCTATTTTTCATTTGACACAATGCATTTGCGTTGATTGTTAGGTGTGCATTTTACTTCACGTTGCGTCATAACACCATTGGTTGCACAGTCATCTACCTTTTTTGAGTAATAAAGCCAAATAAAATTAGTGCTTAATTAAAATGGATTACACTATTTTATTTGATAGGGTACACCAACAAGATTAGGTTTTAGGGTCTTGGAATAGTTCATTGTGAGTAAATTCTCCAAGACCACTAAACAACAATATGTATGTGTCTGTCCAGGTGAGAGTGTGAAATTCCTTGGTATAATTAGTGTTTCTCAAGATCCTCCTCTTACAAGGGAGTTAAGCACGAGGTAGTGTGAGCGGTTATTGATTGGGATGACCCCTAGTCATAACTAAGTAGCACCAGAGATATTTCCAGGATTGTATTCATATCTGGGGGCTCTTTCGAGAGTTTTGGGCTTTGCTACCCTACCCATACGGTCAATCCCACCTGTGATTGTCTGCTTGAGCATTGATTATATTGAGGTGACCTTAGTTGCCTTACCTAGATTATCAAGGGGGTACTTTGTAGGGGTTATTATGCAGGTGTCCCGGCTAAGTTGGGGTCGGACAACATAGTCGCTATATGCATTGAAGCTGAGGGCCACAATAATTGGTTACGAACCTCTGCTTTTTGTGTATGGGAGTCTCAAGCCTCTCCTAGGAGAGACATACCTGCCTCATTTGGGAGCTCACATATCCTACCCTTGTTTGCTTGTGATTGGCTTTAGGTTATATTGATGTATGCTCTATGCACATTAGCTTGCTTAGGGTTTGTGTAATTAGAGAGTCTTTTTCATTTTTTTGAGTCATTGTGGATTTGGGTGCGGCACCTCCTTGTTCTCATCGTTTAGTAGGACTTCCACCTTCTACATCTCCTCCTCCTTTGGGAGAGATAAATATATAGTCCAGGTGGACTACTTCTCACATTGATTCACACACGATGGGAGATCATGAAGATGAAATTCATGAGTTGTCTCCTCCACCTCAGGAGGTTGGGAAAGAAGATCCTATTCTTATGTATGATCCTTCACCTAATATACCTACACACTCTCGATTCGATCCTTCACATGATATACATACACACTCGAGGTATGATCCCTCATTCAAAAGTCACTGGTATTGGATGTCGGGCAATGAGACTCATCATGAACCTGTGAGCACTATTTATGTTAGTTAAGGCATGTCTGGTATCCCTGCACACAATCTGCCACATCATGCCGAGTCAGAATTTGATTCCAGCACTATGCCTAGGGGCATTCCCATTCCTTTCCATGCAGAGAGATTTGGGAGCACAAGTCACATTGCACCCTCCATCCCAACAGTGGAGGCTACATCACACATTGGTCCTATACTTGGTGTTAGTATTCCTATTCGAATACCAGAACCAAGACGAGTGATTGTAGGGAACACCACTTACATAGTTTCATATGTCCCTTCGTCCTCTATTCCTAGTTCTTCGAATGCTATTCCTCCCTATCATTCACGTGGTCCTTCGAGCCGAAATGTTGCTACTAGTCATGTGCGTAATGCTGCTACTCGCGTAGTTGGGTCTCAGATTCAAGTACCTCTTGTTGTCTCCGGAGGTCGTATTCCTACTTTTGGAGGTCATATTCCTACTTTCAGAATGTCTATTCCTACCTATGTATTTTCTCATGGGTCATCTCAGGGGACTTCCTATGGACCATATTATGGACCGTAGTATGCACAAAGTTATTCACCTTATGGGTACAAGTATCAACAACCCACTTACTCCCCGAATTATGGATCTATAGCCCCAAATAGTCAAGGTACACCACATTATGGTGCTTCCATGCCACCCAACATGGGTCAAATGGGAGGAGGATACTATGTCCATGGCCATGGTGTTTACAGTCATCAGTCTTATGTGAACCAAAATTATCAGGGAGCATCTCATCGACCTGCTCAACCTAGAATCCCTTTCCTCGCAACGTTAAATTTTCCTGACTTGTCGAGACTAACAAACAATCCAGTCTCTCATGACCCGGCTTGGATGGCTATCCCCAATAAGCTTCCCTCGGACATTCCCAAATTCGAGGGAAAACCAGGAGAAGATCCTAGTGAACATGTTACTACATTTCACCTTTGGTGCTCTTCTAATTCCTTACATGAAGATTCGATCCATTTAAGGCTATCTCAATGCACCCTTATAGGGCCTGCAGTGAAATGGTACATAGAGTTACCTAGGGGGGGCATTTGTTTTTTTCAATGACCTAGCTATGACTTTTCTCAACCACTTCCAGCTACCAGTGTGTTATGACATTGGTGCAAAAATCTTGTCAACATTTTCGCAATACAAAGCCATACATATCTCAAACCATATCTAAGAGTGGCATAGACGAAATAGATTGATTAAATCCTTCATACCACCAGAGTTTCTCCTCGAATGGTTCCTTAAATTGTTACTAACTTATATAGCGAAGGATGTTTCTACATCTAGAGTTTAGAATGAGGAACAAGCCATTTTTAGGGCGCAGGAATTGGATTTGATTTATGCTCAATATGATTTGTTATATGAGATCATTCCTGACACTCCGTGTTCTAGTTTTGACCCTAAGATCGAACCTGGACCACATGTCGATGGAATTGTTGGTTGTACGAGTACCAAACTTGCATATTTGGTTGTGAAACAGGTGAGTCAATTTTCTATTAACCAATCTTCCTCGGGACAAGCCACGGCTTTGTCTCAACCCACCCAAATGGTGAGTGTGCTTTCGGTGCAATCGTTGTACCAGAAGGGTAACCAGCAACCCAGAAGGAATAAAAAGAGGGTAAAAACAATCGTAAGGGTGGGAATAGGAATGAAAATGCCAATTCTAATTACAAGAATGCTCAAAATGCTGGGGGGACAAGCAGCCTAAACA
The DNA here is from genome assembly GCA_001517045.1 of Pseudotsuga menziesii. NCBI lineage: Eukaryota > Viridiplantae > Streptophyta > Pinopsida > Pinales > Pinaceae > Pseudotsuga > Pseudotsuga menziesii. The sequence continues at coordinate 124,142 of LPNX010963646.1, forward strand.
TAAGGTTAAGTTTCCTTGCAAGTTGTGTAAGGATGACTACCTCACTCACTTGTGCCCTCAGATAGAAGAAGCCTCAAGGTTCATAGCGCAAGGCCCAGTTGTGCTGACTAACCCTTTACCTCATAATCAAAATATGAACTTGAGGACCCATGATCAGTCTGGTGGGGATCAAGATCCACCGGAAGCTTGTAGTGGTTATGGTTGCATCAACATGGTGCATGCTGCTAATGTTGTGACTCGTGCGAAGGACTATGGTTTGTCACAACCAGACCTTGGAAAGGAACCTGCTCCACCCAGGAATCCTTTGCATATTGAGAACCCTATGGATAAACATGAAGTTGAACCTCACATTTCTAAGGGAATCCTTAAGCATTCAAGGCACAATTGTAATGCCCGAGCCACCCAAAACTATTCTGTTGTCAAGTATTTGGGAAACACTCCTTGTGTGATGTCTGCACTCGAAGTACTTCAAAGTTGTCCATCGTAAAGGAAGGCTTTGCTTTCTACTCTTGGTGTTAACGATGCTAATTCTTCTTCTATCATCAAATTTGAAACTATAGGACTACAACCTCGCTTGCCTTACTATGTGTCTCTCTTGATTCATGTAGAATGTCTTAACAAGACCGTCAAATGCACTGTGATTGACAAAGGCACTGCTGCTTCCATGATTTCTTTGGCGTGTTGGAAGGGTTTGGGTTCCCCCAAGTTGTCTAAATATTATACCATGTTGACTATGTTTGATGGTAGATCATTTCAGCCGCATGACATTCTTCATTCTCTTAATGTTCGTTTGGGAGGGAAGACCATCGCGATCGAGGTCGAGGTGGTTGATGCGCCCCTTTACAACAATCTATTACTGGGTAGGAATTGGAGTATGCAATTCGTAACTTCTACTCTATTTCGAGTTGTATGCTTTCCATTTAGTATAAATATAGTTACAATTGATCAAATGTCATTCAAGAATCTGTGCGTTACTACATCTTCAAGAGATTTTGTCCCAATTGTCATGCACTCTCAACCGGCAACTGGGAGTGTGGGTGTTGGAATGTACCCATCCCTTATGGGATCATTTAGTTGTCTTGCACCTATTCTTATGATTGGGTCTACTTCTAGTGAGGCTTCATCATCATTGCGTTTAGTGTCTTTTCGCACCACTCATATGGAAGATCCTTGGATTCTTCCTACACTGAGTCCTTCGTGTGAGCCTATCAGAATGGACGTGTCGTTGCCTGCAGCAATGATAGCATATTAAGCTAATATTGAATGTGTTGGAGAGCCTAGTCCTTCCTCTTTGCGGGCGAAGGAGGAGGACCCATATGTGTTTCATGCATGGGAAGTTGAGTCTTCTCACACACATGACTGCCTTGATAGTGTTTTTCCATCAGATGAAGCTATTATTGAGGGTATGTCTAGAGTTGAGCCACCTTGGGAAGAGTTGCATTATAGATCTTACTTTCTTTTGGAGCTTGACTGTTTAGAGTGTGAAGACTTTAGGGATATTCTTAGTGAGATAATTGGTATTCTTGTGGTTTCGTTAAGCTCTCCTGGTACGATGGCTGATGGAAACATGGCGAATATATCTCCTACGATTCTTATCAATATCTCTGGTGATCCTAGCAAGATTGAGAATGTCTATATTGGGGTAGAATGTTCCCCTGCTGAGATTCAAGAGTATACCGAGTTGTTCAAAGAATTTCGTGATGTATTTTCTTGGTCATATGAGGAAATTCCAGGTATCGACCCTCGCATTGTTGAGCATGAAATAAAAAATTATCCCAATGCTAAGCCTGTTTGACAATGCTTGCATGCGGTGAATCCTAGAAAAGCACCCGCGATTAAGGCTAAGATAGAAAAGCTATTGAATGCCAGTTTTATCTATCCCATTCCCTTGATGGAGTGGGTTTCAAACCCTGTTTCGGTTGATAAGAAGTAAGGAATGATCCATATATACACTGATTTTTGTGACTTGAATCGTGCATGTCCTAAGGATAATTTTCCCACACCATTAATTGATCAAATTTTGGATGAGTGTGTGAGAAGTGAGGTATTTTCCTTTATGGATGGCTTTTCCAAATCCAATTAGATACAAATCAAACCTGAGGACCAACATAAGACTGCCTTTATTTGTCCTTGGGGTACCTTTTTCATATTGGAAAATTCCTTTTGGCCTTAAAAATGTCGAAGCTACTTTTCAATGGGCTATGACCTTGATCTTCCATGATCTCAAATCGATTATTGAAGTCATTTTGGATGACCTCACTACCCATTCTTTTCAGAGGATGCGTCATTCCTACCATTTGAGATTAGTGTTCGAAAGGTGCCGCCATTACTTGGTCAGGTTAAATCCTCATAAATGCATCTTTTGTGTGAAGTCTGGTCACTTATTAGGGTTCATTGTCTCCAAGGAGGGTATAAGAGTTGACCCTTTGAAGGTCGAGGCAATACTTCAATTGTCTCCCCCAAGAAACATTCGACATCTTCAGTGTTTGCAAGGCATGGAAAATTTCTTGTGGAGATTCATAGTTAACTTTGCCAATTTGACTAGAGGCTTTATGCATCTTTTGAAGAAGGACACTAACTTTTGTTGGGATGAGTGAGCCTAGGAGTCCTTTGATGCACTTCAACGAGCCTCAGCATCGGCCTTAAAAATGTCGAAGCCACTTTTCATAGGGCTATGACCTTAATCTTCCATTCAAGAATCCGTGTGTTACTGCATCTTCAGGAGCTTCTGTCCCAATTGTTGTGCACTCTCAGCCGACAACTAGGAGTGTGGGTGTTGGCATGTACCCATCCCTTATGGGATCATTTAGTTGTCCTGCACCTGTTCTTATGAGTGGTTCTACTTCTGGTGAGGCTTCATCGTCATTGCGTTTAGTGTCTTTTCACACCACTCATATGGAAGATCCTTGGATTCTTCCTACACCGAGTCCTTCGTGTGAGCCTATCGGAATGGACATGCCATTGCCTGCAGCAATGATAGCATATTAAGATAATCTTGAATGTGTTGCAGAGCCTAGTCCTTCCTCTTCGCGAACGAAGGAGGAGGACCCATATGTGTTTCCTGCATGGGCAGTTGAGTCTTCTCACACACATGACTGCCTTGATAGTGTTTTTCCATCAGATGAAGTTATTATTGAGGCCATGTCTAGAGTTGAGCCACCTTGGGAAGAGTTGCATCATAGATCTTACTTTCTTTTCAAGTTCGACCATTTAGAGTGTGAAGACTTTAGGGATATTCTTAGTGAGAGAATTGGTATTCTCATGGTTCCGTTAAGCTCTCCTGGTCTGATGGCTGATGGAAACATGGCGAATATATCTCCTACCATTCTTATCAATATCTCTCGTGATCCTGGCAAGATTGAGAATGTCTATATTGGGGTAGAATGTTCCCATGCTGAGATTCAAGAGTATGCTGAGTTGTTCAAAGAATTTCGTGATGTATTTGCTTGGTCATAAGAGGAAATGCCAGGTATCGACCCTCGCATTGTTGAGCATGAAATTAAAACTTATCCCAATGCCAATCTTGTTCGACAATGCTTGCATGCAGTGAATCCTAGAAAAGCACCCGCGATTAAGGCCAAGATAGAAAATCTATTGAATGCCAATTTTATCTATCCCGTTCCCTTGACAGAGTGGGTTTCAAACCCCGTGCTGGTTGATAAGAAGTAGGGAAGGATCCGTATATGCACTGATTTCCATGACTTGAATCGTGCCTGTCCTAAGGATAATTTTCCCACACCATTAATTGATCAAATTTTGGATGAGTGTGCGGGAAGTGAGGTATTTTCCTTTATGGACAGATTTTCCAGATCCAATCAGATACAAATCAAACCTGAGGACCAACATAAGACTGCCTTTATTTGTCCTTGGGGTACCTTTTTCATATTGGAAAATGCCTTTCGGCCTTAAAAACGTCCAATCCACTTTTCAATGGGCTATGACCTTGATCTTCCATGATATCAAATCGATTATTGAAGTCTTTTTGGATGACCTCACTGTCCACTCTTGTTAGAGGATGCGTCATTCCTACCATTTGAGATTAGTGTTTGAAAGGTGCCGCCATTACTTGGTCAGGTCAAATCCTCATAAATGCATATTTTGAGTGAAGTCTGGTCACTTATTAGGGTTCATTGTCTCCAAGGAGGGTATAAGAGTTGACCCTTTGAAGGTTGAGGAAATACTTCAATTGTCTCCCCCGAGAAACATTAGACATCTTCAGTGTTTGCAAGGCATGGAAAATTTCTTGCAGAGATTCGTAGTTAACTTTTCCAATTTGACTAGAGGCTTTAAGCATATTTTGAAGAAGGACACTAAATTTTGTTGGCATGAGCGAGCCCAGGAGTCCTTTGATGCACTTAAACGAGCCTCATCATTGGCCTCGGTGATTATTCCACCCGACTATAACCGCGACTTTTTACTTTATGTGGTTGCGTCCATGGAGATGATTGGTATGGTTTTGGTTCAAGAGGATGAGGAGCTCCAGGAGCATGTCATATATTATTTGAGCTAAAACCTTATAGATGTGGATATCCATTATTCCCATGTGGAGAAGCTTGCCTTAGCTACCATTCATGCAGTTCAAATATTAAGACATTATATTCTCCTCCGCCAGACCGTTTGTGGTAGCCCATGTCAATCCATTTCAGTTCATCCTCACTAGAAGGATGATAGGGGGAAAGTATAATAAGTGGATTTTCATCTTTCAATAATTCTATCTCGAGTTTGTTTCAGAAAAATCGAAGAAATCATTGATTTTTTCTGAGCTTATATCTGATTTCCCAAGCGAAGAGGAGGAGGAAGTTTGTGAAGATACATTTGTGGATGAGCACATTTTCCTGATCTCAACTTTGGATCCATGGTATGGGGATATTATCATATATTTACAAACATTGAAGGTCCCTACTCACCTTTCATGGGATGAACGACGACAGTTATGTCATGTATCCAAGAATTACCTCATAGTGGATAACACATTTTACTGCTGTGGGGTAGATTCCATTTTACATTGTTGTTTTACTCATGAGGAGGTTGAGCTTGTGCTGAATGATTGCCACGAAGGGGTGTGTGGTAGTCATTTATCTGGGCTTTCTATCCCCCAAAAAATACTGAGAGTGGGTTATTTCTAGTCGTCGATCTTTAAGGATTTTGTTAATGCGGTCAAGAAGTTCCACCCTTGCCACATATGTGCTCACATCCTGCCCCGTTACATCCAATTATCACCGTCGGTCCCTTCACTAAGTGGGGGCTTGATTTCATGGATTGCAACCCAGCTTCAGCTAGGGGGAATCATCATATTATCATGGCTGTTGACTATTTCATGAAATGAGTTGAGGCTATTCCCATGGTTAAATCTGACAGTGAGACAGCCGCACATTTCATATTCAACTAGATCATTACTCGGTTCGGTATTCCGAAAGATCTTGTCACTAACCATGGTAGGAACTTTCAAAATCGGATGATGGAAGAGTTGGCCTCGAAGTTACGGTATAAGGAGTATTCTTCTTCTTATTACCCTCAAGCGAATGGATAGGTTGAAGCAGTGAACAAATCACTCAAGTGCATTCTCCAACGAACCATCGCACAAAGCAAGAATAATTGTCATATCATGTTATATCCTGCTTTGTGGGCTTATAGGACCGTGATTAAAAATTCCACTCATTTTTCTCCATATCATCTTGTACATGGAGTAGAGTCTATATTGCCGGTTGAGTGCGAAATCCCTTCTTTGAAGCTAGCCATAGAGCTCTTACCAGACACTTCCTCATTGGAGGAACATTTGGTCCACTTAGAGCAGCTTAATGAGCAGTACAGAGATGCCTTGGTGGCTCTAGAAGTGAATAAGCATCGCGTTAAGGTCCAATATGATAAATTTGTCCATCCAAGGAAGTTTATTGAAGGAGATTTGGTCCTTTTGTGGGATCAATCTAAAGAACCCTTTGGGGCAAAAAATTTAACCCCATGTGGCATGGTCCTTAGGTTGTTAAACATGTGTTAGAGAAGGGCACATATGAGATAGTATATTATGAGGGGACAACCTTGGCAGAGCCTAGAAATGGGCTCTATCTTAAAAAGTACTATGCATGATTCTTAGCCAAGGCCGACTATTGTATATTATTGTACAGTATTTTGCATAGTTAGGATTTTCTTATGGTGATCGGGTTTGTTGATTAAGCTTTCATTTCTTATGGCAGATGTCAATGGAGTCTTCCATCTATATAGGATTCCCAAATGGTGCTATCCGCCACACTCAACACTCAGCCTCTGCTGCTTGGGTGATCTATACTCCTATGGGTCAGGTATTGTCTTCAGGAGGCATATGCTTATGGCCCTCTTCAAACAATGTTGCTGAGTATAGTGTCGTTATCGAGCTTCTACGAGATTCCATTTCACATGGTGTTCTATCTCTTGAGGTACGTCTTGATTCGGAGTTAGTAGTGTCACAGCTTAATGGCTTGTATCATGTTAGGGATCCAACATTATTACAAATATTCTTACGTGTGAGATTGTTAGAATAGAAATTTGACAACATAACATACATACATGTTCCAAGAATTTATAATCAAGTTGCTGACTCATATGCTAACTATGTGTTAGATTGGCATTTGTTTCACAGACAATAAGCTCATCAAAAACAGACATTTTTACACATGTAAATAAATAAACCGATCATCATAAAAGTTTTCATTAAACATCCAAAATGTGATAATACATAAGTGTCATGATACAAAAATGGGTCTTTTGAGCCACCAAAATATAAATACACAGTAGTAAAAAATGTATCACTCCTAGCTATCTAAGCTTGGGGAGGAGGAGGGGGTTTCTAATTGTGGAATGTCACCATGGCTCTAGTTAGCCGTCAAAAAAACCGCACCCATGCTTGTGGAACACCCACCACCTGACGCTGCATGGCCTCAGGCAGGTCCTCGACCCGCGCCATGGGTAACCTATGTGCCAGCCGCACGAAGTTGTTATGAATTCTTTAGAGCATCCGCTCCGCATCCACAACCATAATGTCATCTCCTCTTCCCCTTCGTCTATGACAAGGGAATCCTTCAAGCCGTCGTGGTCCTACATCTACATACATATGATAGGATGTCATTATGTGTTGTCACACAAAAACATGTCTTTTTTATTCTATATATATCAAAAAACACACAAAAAAAAATTTAAATAATTCACAAAACTTAAAAAGAGGGTTGGGATTCGTTACCAATGTCACCATATGCTAATCTTGGTGGTAGAGGCATGTTGGGATCTCCCCAAAAATCTATCCCTGTACAGGGGCGATCATCGATGGCAACTATCTTCCACCACCACCATGGAAAGAAATCAGCTGGATAGGGGTTGGACACCCTACCTCCACCCAGTCTGTGCATCACATCTGCCCAACGTCGTTGGGCTGGATCTTGAACCTGGTGAAGAGGAACGTCAACTCTATGGCTCAATCCTAGAACACGCTCAAAGAAGAACGTGCTCAGTATAATACTAAAACTGAATTTTTGTACCATGACCATCTTGCACTCGCTAAGCTAGTGCTTCATGTTGCTCAATAGTGCAATACTCTAATCGTAAATTGTGGGTCTCATGCACTCCACTGTATAGAACATCAGGGATCGCGAGGCCTGGTGGAGTGAGGCTAGCCCTGCTATCCTACTAAGTGTCAGTAGTATGGCCTTTACTCCTAGCACCTGTATGGAGTTAGTTGAGATCTGAGTCCTAATTTTCTCCATGTTCAGATAACAGTACACTGCTATGTACTCATCTATGGTGAGGCCACCTTTGGGCCCACGAGAACGTAGGTTCACCACTTCCCCCTGTTGGGACAATCCAGTAATGAAGTATATCTCCTCTACTTCTATGGTGAGGGACATCCTGTCGATCTAGAATGACTCTGAGTCAGGATCCCAGTAGTTTACTAACATCTGCAGCAGTCTTGGTTTGGCCCTTAAGCCACCAAGACACCAAAACTTGTAGAGCCTACATACATGAAGAGCCTGTTGTGCCATTAGATCACCTCGTAATGCTTCTTCTACATCCTTGTGCTCTCTTTTCCTCCATTCTAGAACCATCCTAAACATTTAATTCAAGTTTGGGCCATTAGATGTCTTAGAAAAACTTGAACTTGGCCACATACCTGACTATTTGCTAAACAGTCGCATATGTACGTGACTTCGGTGCATTTTTCTGCGTATATCTAGCCCTATACACACAAAAATCCTCAATTTCCACGTGGGCTGAGGTGCATAATTTAGAATGGCCTATAAATCGAATTGGACCATGGAAAATTAAAAAATTTACATGTATATGAAAGAGCAGGGCATGGGAAGTTACTTGGAAAAAACGGTGTCAAATTCCACCGGCTGGATCTCCCGGAATTTGTGTTTGAAGTTTTGAGCTCAATTGGGTAAAAATTTTAAATGTTATATAATGCTTTGAATTTTTTACTATTTATAGAAATTTTTCAAATTTTTGAAAATTTTTACTCCCTTTCTATAGTTTTCGACCGTTTCTGACCCTTTTGGACCATTTTTTACTAATATATGATGTAGGAGACCATTTTTTAGCGCCATTTCGAATGTTGTTTTGACCTGTTCATGCTGATTTCAGGTATGATGTTTAAACTAGCATATAGGTTACGTTTCACCTTCATTTGCATTTTGCATGACCTTATGAATTTTTCATTATAACCTTAGGTATGAACCCATTCTATCTCATCATAGAACCTTCTTGTTGTTTTAGAAGTGACATGATGTGAATGGTAGAGCTTGACCTTACATGGGTACCCTAGTTAGCTCCTTATTTGCATTTGGTGCCCATGCCGACAGTTTGTCTTTTAGGATGTGGGAGTCTATTGTATAATATCGCCATGACATTTCATAAGAGCCTCATACTCCTCTTGATATTTTGCTGGCCTGTTTCCCCAGGACTCCCTTATGTCAAATTGTAATTGCATTATCATGAGCTTTGCCTGCCTTATTGAGCCTTATGTCAGCTTCCCTAACTTGGAGTATCAGCCATATAGCCCAAGATTGTCTCATGTCTAGACACATAGAGCCATTTTATATATCCTTTGCAGTTTGATTCCCTATTTTTACCGGGAGGGGACTTTCCCCCGAGTGTCGCTATCCTACACATGTGTCCTTGCATTGAGCATAGGTATGTTCTGCTACTTGGAACTAGTTAGTTTTCCCATTTGACACTTGTCTCTTCCTATTCTGTAATTATAAAGCGAGTTTATTCTTTTACAAGCTTTCCAAATATTTGAAAAAGTCCAAAAAAAACTAAAAACCATAAAGCCGAACAAGAAAAGATGTTATCTTTGGTAGTAGTCGAGTCGTGTCTCCTTTGAATAGAGCATTGTATATCACATCCGTTGGTTAGGTTAATAGTTTGACTTTAGGAGTTGTAATTGTTTCTCTGAGTTTATCTCCACCAACTGGTTAAGCTTCTAGTCCCTATGGAGCCTCTGTCGATACCTCCTGTGTTGCAGAGATGTCCCAGTTTTGTATATCGAGTCTATGCTGCCTACATTCAGCCACCATTTTCCTTTATGCTCTTGTTCAAAGGAAATGAAACCTAAGTCACCCATTCCTCAGTTATCTTGACTTTGCATGTCAGCCATTCTCGGTACAGTTACTGGTTCATGCACCTTATGATTGAGTCCTTCCACATTATACATCCTTGTTGAGTACCTCGTGTTGGATGATGGGGGATTCCTTAATGCCCTCCTTCTAGCGGATTTCATCCCATCGACTTCAGATCATTTATTCTAGGACAGGAATATAGAGTCATGTTTGAGTGCCTTCAGACTTGCAGTCATCAGTGGCAGGTTCTCTCGCCATTGATAGTTTTTAGGAATACATCAATGTCTCTTAATTTATGGATTCTCTCAAGTGTTCGACCTCAACACATTTATTCACACTTGTTAGTTTTCACTCTAGTACCTTGATTCCCATTTTCATTATTAGTGGGTGATCTTGCATCTGTTAACGGTATACATCAATGACCGGTAATCAGATGATGGACTACTATGTTCAACCTTGACACCTCTATTCACATAGTGGACATGTACTCGTAGTGGTTTGTGTAGAAGACCTTCCAAATTGGTGGCATCTCTTATATGCTACCTCCTTGATCGTGCCAATGTTCATGAGATTTCAGCTCTTGTGACTTGATTCTAGTATATGTCAGACATTTCTAGCCATTATGGAGATATTGATCCATTATATAACTTCAATCTTCATGGAGATCATGATCCTTTGTATATCTTCATCATGGAGATTCTGATCTATTTATATTGTACGTGGAGATGACCACATATGTTATATTGTATCATGCCTATTCATGGCCATTGTACTCTTATGTATCTGGGACTGCTATATCTATTTGTAGTTATGTGCAGAGTTGTATCATTGTATAGTGTTGATTGGATGGCTGGTTCTTCCACTGGGTTCTTCATCACTTCACTTTTGGGATGGACTTATAATGTATTTCGGCCATCGTATGACCCCTCTAACCTCACACATTATGGGCCATCTGTTATAGTTGATTTTACCACACATAGTGAATCACATTTTTATGGCCTTCCCTGTCCCTCTGCAAACTCCTTAGACCCCATGGACCATTTTTGCACTTTTGATGTTTCCAAGATCACCCCTAGAAACATGCAAAAATTGCCATATGTGACTTTTAAACCCTTTCTCATGTATATACGTGAAGTTTGACCCCTAAAACTGCATACATCGGAATGTGTGCAAAAGGCCAAATTATTTTGGAGTTTTCCTTGATGTGGATCTGACTCACTTGTCTCCTGGCCTTCCATATGCCTTGAGATCCCTCAGATTCGATCTTTCATTACCCCATTGAAGAGCTATATAAGGAACCCTTTGGATACATTGAAGGCATGAGGAATTGAGAGCAAGAAAACTATAGTCCATTTTTGCCAGAGCTTATACTTGAGTCTACATCCCTTTGTCCCTTGGAGCACTTTTGTATTCTTCCCAATATTTCCTTTTGATTGTGAGATTGCTATTGAGAGATGAAGGATTGAAGTGGTGGAGGCCCAAGTGGGGGACTCAGTTTCTCTGATTCGCAAATGTGCTGACAGAGGTTGTCTCTATTGTAATCTTTGTTTTATATTAATAGAAATATCTTTTCTTGTCCAATAATGTGTATTTGAATGAATATTTGATCCATGGATGATTTCAAATGCTTATATGTTATTGATTATATATGCTAGAGTAGGTCTAACACGATTATATATAGCATGCTTGTCTTGTTTATTGAATGTTGAGGAAGCAATTTATCAATTCAAGTTGGAGTTGGAAAGCTCAATGGGGATCAACATCAACCGTCCAAAATAAGGTACAGATCGAGATCCTTTAGTGTTATATATTTGGTTTCTCTTGCATATAGGAAATGATTGATTTCTAGAGTCAAGCTGTCTGTTGTGGTACCCCAAGCCATAGGATTTTCTCTCTATAACAATTAGGGTTTATGAAAGATCTGTTCTTTCACAACAAAATAAATTCACAATTTATAATATCAAAACCTAGCAGTATATTCTAGAAACTACAGAAAAGGAGTACATTTATTCAAATTAAGTTCATTTCTCTGTTCTATTATCAAAATTCATTGCTGCATTAAAAATTATGCTTTTATTGAAATATTCCATTATCATAGGTCCTCAAATCATAATTCTTTTAAAGAGGAAACAAAATTTATTAATAATTTATTTAACCCTAAACTTTCAAAAAGTAAATTACCGTAAAAGTAGCTAAAATAAAAAAAATATATACATAAATATAAACCAAACAAGGATATTATTAATTTATCCTTAAGCTGTGAATTTTTTTTTAATATTGAAAACAAAACTGAATAGGCATAGTCTCCGCATATGGCCTTTACATCACCAGTCAAGGCTTAAAAGCCTAAATAAAAGTATCTGCATACAAACATAGTTTTCATAAAAACCAAATATCTGTATCGACTATGAAATCCCTTTCAAAAAGGAGAAGTGTTGTAAGAATAGCCATTAAGATTTTTTTTTTTAACCCTAAACTAATCCAAATAAAACAACCCAATGGCCTGTAAATAAAAGTCACTGATTAAAGCCAGTACCAAACAACTTCATTAAAATTCAACCATGGCCAAAAAGGCTCAAAAACTAATTCATTAAGTCTTGGTTGTGAGAGCCCAAATTCTTCCATTACAAAACAGCCACTAGGGCTTGAAGATAAATAGAGCATCTAATTAACCATGGTCGAACCAGTAACCTTCATTCACGCGGAAGAACCTTCCTAAAATTCCATACATCTAGAGCAGGAGAACCTCAGCTGAAATCGAGGCTTACCAGTTTCAATGCCTTCCTAGAAACTATGTTGGTGGAGTTTAACAAAGTCGAGCTATCATTGGAGAGCCTGCATGAAATCAAACCCATCATTGTTAATTATACATTTTTCACAAATTATAAACTTCATATTGTGCAGAAGAGTTTTAAATAATTCATTTTTCTTACCAAAAGAAGTGTGGAAGCTATTTGGAAGCCCTGAGCTAACACTAGCTTCCTTTGTCAGCAACCGGAGCTGAAAAGGAGCACTAACCAAAAAGAAAATGCAGTTTTAGTGTTTGGGAATGAATTTATAGACCACGACGAGGTAAGGACCATACCCATGGGAGGAAACAAGCAGTAAAACAAAGTATCCAATTCACTATTCCAACGAAACCCTTACACACTGGTTATGGTCATAAACACTCACAGAGTACCAAACTCATTCAGAAAAACAACGGTGAAGAAATCCCAACTTGCAACAATTTATTCGACAGTCAAAAATTACCTCATGAAAGCAGAAAGCACCATGCTCACTCTTACTATATCAAAGCTTAAAAGAGAAACTTGTTGAGGAGCTCGTAATTGCTTACGAAGGCCTGCGTGCATTTGTTTAGAGGACTGATAACAAGCCTGGAAGCCATGAGCTCGTAGCTCGACCACTCCACAACAAAGACCAAAATCAAAACTCAATTTTAGGGTTTGAAACAAGTTATATGGCACCTTGAGGTTAACAAAACCTAATCGTTAAACACCAACCATGTGTCCACCCAATTATTTGCAAGTTATGGGTTTTATTCTAGAGTTTCGAACTTGTCCAACCTGCACAATCATTTTGTTCACAAGTTAAAACCCTATGATATCATTGCATAGTATCATTATCCTTGTTTTGATTTCTTTGTTTTATAACCATAGACTTTGTATTTGGAAGGTGTTCATTTACACTAGAGTTATTTTGCATAACTTTAAAATATTTATGTTCTTCTCAATTTATAATAATGTTACTATTGGGTGTAGTAAGATATAAACAAGAAAGGAATTAACATTACATAGAAGAACTTAACTATAGATATCTTTAAGATAGGTCTTAATCTAAACATGGTTTAACATTTCAAATACATTTCTTGTCAACAAAACCTCATATAAAATGAGATTTCTGACACAAGAAAATCAAATATAAATACTTGGTTAAGGAGGATCATTAGAATAGAATAATTAAAGTCCTGGAAATAACTTGACTAAATATAAACAATACTTATCCCCAACACTAATGTTAAATGTGAAGTTTTGGTCACAAGTAGATATAACATATCCTCTAACTTTTAGACCTCTTAGGTTACTATGCTCTTTTTTTACAGGAGTAGATCTGTTTATAAAATGCCCATCTAGAATTAAATACAAGTCTATAGCCAAAAACACAAATAGGAAGGTCATTTAAACAAGTACTATAGTAGTAAGCATAATTGAACTAAACCCAGTTGATTACAATAGTGTTTTACAAAAAATTATTTAGATTTCTAAACAATAAAAATATCAACAATACCTTTTACGGGGTAAAGCTACAAAATAAACAATTTAACTAGCATTTATCCTATGCTAGTTGAGTGTTATTCTCGATCTGGAATTTTACTGGTAACAAAACTGCTTACCTGTTTAGAACCTGTAAAAAAAGAATCACTTCACTGCGTTAGTTGTAAGCTAAGTAAGCCCCGATCTCATCTAAGGTTCTTTCCTACTTAACAGAAGACAATAATAACACAATTAACATCAAGTTTCGATATAGTTTTCTTTATTGTCCTTTTAAAAACATAAACTGCAGAATTTAACATCCGTAACATAGTACTTCAAAGATAAACAAATAAATTATATAGAACTAGAGAATTACAATGCTGTATTCTAAAATACTACTGTTTGAGTAACTGCTAGCAGTTATTGGTTCTTAGGGAGTGACATCTTGGAACATTTTATGTTACATGAAATTTTTTAAATTTTTATGAATTTTAGGGTTATTACAAAATGCTAGAAACGATGAGGTTTTTAACCCCGTTGCATTCATCGCCAATGCCTTGGCTATTATAGTCTATTTGAATGACTAACATTAATACATGTACTTGGTATACAATTCAAAAATACCAAAACAATTTTCTTCTATGTAAAAATGATAAAGGTTTGTAAGGAAGTAGTTACCACATATCCATTAGTAATGCTACAACCATCAACTATCAAACTTCAAGGTTTTCCTCTTCCTTAATAATTTAGACTTCAAATTTAAAATTTTGTGATTCACGAAAATGGATACTACTTTCTCACATCGAAATACAATTTATAGGGTTTACATGTGCATCACAAACCCTAGTTGTCATGAAATCAATCTCAATAATCACACAAGATCAATCTCTCCAAGAACATCCAAGATTATGAAATTGCATTGCTTTGTGCAAAAATTGCAAAATCTCTCACTGAGCCGAAATATAGCTTCTAAAATCATGAAATAGGATGATATCCGGGCCTTGGACCCACATGATGGACATACCCCTCGCATTATTTCAACGTGTCAATTCCAACAGTGTCAATGGTTCATCGATTCAATCAACAGTCATCGTTTTATGTCCCATTTAAAAATTGCCTCTTGTAGGCTTTCAAGGAAACTTGTTGAATCTCTATTGAGGGATTATAACTTGACTTGAGCATTATAATGGAGTTCCATGAGATCCTAGATGAATTTTTTGGAATGTGGGCCACAATCTTGTTGTCGAGGAATATCCAAAGTTGACCCCATTGTGCAAAAATGGCAATGTCTCTCACTAAGAAAAAACCTAGCGTATGAAATCGTTAAGTACAATGATATCAAGAGCATGGACCCATGTGAGGGAGGTTCCCCTAACATTATTTATATTTATTAATTCCAATGGAGTTGATGGTTTTTCAATACAATCAGTGTTCATCATTTTGTGGCCCATTTAAACTCACCTCTTGTAGGTTTTTAGGGACACTTGTTGGATCTCTGTCGGGGGATTATAATTTAGTTTGGGTAGTCAAATAGAGTTCCATGAGATCCTAAAATTCTATCTAGGAATGTTCAACATGGGAATTTTGGCCATGATCTTACTTTGAGGAATATCCAAAGTTTACCCCCTTATGACAAAATTACAAAGTCTCTCACCGAGAAAAACCCTAGCTTTTCAAATCATGAAACAATCGGAGATCAAGACCATGGAACCATGAGAGAGAGGCACCTCTATAATTATACTAATTCCCCAATTCCAATAGAGTTGGCAGTTCATTGATCCAATCAACATTTTTCATTTTATTGCCCCTTTAAATTCACCTCTTGTAGGCTTTCAAGGACACTTGTTGAATCCTTGTTAGGGGCTTATAATTTTATTCGGGAGACAACATGGAGTTTCATGAGATATTGTAAGTTTGTTTGGGCATGTTTGACATGAGAACATTGGCCATTATCTCCCCATAAAGGAATATCCAAAGTTGACCCCCTTGTGCAAAAATTGCACTGTCTCACTTTTGCATTAAGGGGTCAACTTGGGAAATACCTGGATTGGGAACCTGTGGGAAGTGTGCTTAGGTGGGATTTGACCAAACACAATTGTAGAAGCTGATAGAATGTAATGTCCTTGAAATGATTTAGGCTATGAGTCTCAACTCACAATAGAATGGTGTTTGTTTCTCATATCAACAAACCAACGAATTCATTGGATTTGTGACATTGTAATAGTGCTAGTGGTTCCTCTCCACCATTGGTTGATGGCTCAGAAGTTTCCTTCTATGATGATCTTGGAATCCAAGGTTTAGGTCAATAAAATGTAATGCAATTTTTTCAATAAGAGGTTAACTTTGGAAATACATCAGTGAAGACCTTGTGTGTAGCGTGCCCATGTGGGCCCTTCCTAAACACACTTCTAAGAGATGATGAAACTCGGTTATGTTTTTTATTTTAGATATTATGCCTCAGTCATGAATTTACGATGTGTCCTTCAAATTATTTAGGATGTGGGTTTAAAATCACAATAAATTGATGATTGTGGATCGTATCAAAGAACCATTAAATCCATTGAATTTTAGACATTGTATTAGTGCTATGGTTTCCTCTCCCACGTGGTTCCATGACTTAGATATTGTATTGTTGGATTATTACATAAACTAGGTTTATTGGAAAAATCTCAACACAATCCAAGTTCACACAAAATCATACAACAAAACCCACGATATTGGATTGAAAGGGTTTTATCCCTTTCTTCAACACCTGCAGAACAAATGAAGTCTCACTTGAAGTACCTATGAAAGTTGCAAGAACTAGGTTTAACAATTGTGAGGGGGTACTTAGCCATACATAACTATGTCAAAATTAACTCCGATAGATTATAGACTACGACATAAATCCACAAATTCATCCATGATACTAACCATCTTCATAACAAGATAAATAACCATTAAAGTAACATTCCATCCTTTCATACATTCATATTTATTCATTTATGCATTACTAAAAACAATAATTCTCCACACACACACACATCGTGCACAATAAACACTGAGATTTTAACTTGGACACGCAAGATGGGAAAAAACACAAAAGAGCTCGTTTATTATGAAGAGTCACATATCGAACAATTTAAGTATGTGCACACAATCTACAGACATTTCTCCAAAACTCAATTGCATTAGATATACGCACACATACTGTAGATCGATCTCATACTTTGTGACTCTAGCATAGCTTAGTCTTCAATAAAATCAATACTTAACTCTTCGATAGGATACAAAAGTTCACTAACTTATCTAAAAATGAATAAACCTAAAAATCGATCTCATACTTTGTGACTCTAACATAGCTTAGTCTTCAATAAAATCAATACTTAACTCTTCGATAGGATACAAAAGTTCACTAACTTATCTAAAAATGAATAAACCTAAAAATCCCAACCCATTACATATTTATAGGTTCTATTTTACAATTTACAATCCACACCCACTACCCGATATCAGAAACCTAAGTCGATAAAATATCTGACCAACTAACCAAACTATCGATTGGACTTCATGAAAATAGTTGGTTTTTCTTTATCTTCACCTGAAACTTTGGAGTTGACCTCTTTCTTAACCATTCTGTCATATCCATGTTCACACTTTGACCAGTTATTCAAAATTGGTACCGAAAAATATACAAAAAATACCTAGGGCTAAGGTTCCCTGAACACTCACATGTGGCTCATTTTGAGCCACTTTAAGCTGAAGATGACGGCATGTGAAATTTCAACTAAAACTCTTGGTAGACTTTTGTTACCGCTTAAACTTTCCATTGGATCGCTTCCTTCAAATTGTTGAATTCATTCAGAATCTCAACATTAATATGTTCTAAACTTTGTACTTTAGCAACTGATAGAACCTCCTTAATCTCTAAGTGGTATAGGCCAATATCCTTAGAAACCCTCTTAGCCTTAGTTTGAAATTATTCAGCATTCTCTATTCGACTTTTCTAGTGTATCCTTAGTTTGTTAACATGTTGTTGGAATTATTTATTTTCAGCAAGCTTTCCCATTCTTTTGATTGGTAGTAGATTATTAACTAAACTATGAAAACTATCCAAAATTGATTCTGCTACACTAAATTTAGTTGTAATATCTTGTATCTCAACATCCTCCAATAAGGATCCCCAATACTGAGAAACCTTCTCATAAGACTTTGCACAGTAGGCTTCAACTTGTTTAATGGTTTAGACAACCTCCTAGACTTCCTTTTGTTGTTCCTTAACCACTTTAGGAGGGGTATTAAGAACTATCTTAGCTTCCAATTCTTCAATATTCTTCTAGAAGCTAGTAATGACTTTCCCTAACTATAGTATTTTGGCCTCTAAGATCATCTCCAACACAATTGTTGCTTCTATGAATTCATGTTAGGCATGTTCAATAACATTTTCTAATATTTTCCTGTCCTATCATAGTTAGTCCTATTGATCTCATATTTATGCCGACTTCGCCTCCAAATTAGTTACATGACTTTTAAATTGATTCATTTTATCATACCCCAACTGCTCTCGTACATTGACTTCTTCTACAACCATTTGCTTAATATTGTGTAATATAAACATTGGCATAATATTCATATCCATGTTGATGTACCCATATTTTGGACTACAACATTTAGCTCTTCATTTCCTAGATCTAGTTTTGTAGGAACTATCTGCACATTCTTCTCATTTGATGAGGTCACTACAAAAAATCACTCTTTTAGGGGTGGTTTTGGCTTGCAGTGGTTTTTATAACCCCCCCCCCTAAAAAAAAGTGTTTTAGTTCTTTTGGGTTGGTTCTTAAAACCCCCCCTCAAAAGTCTTGAGAATTGGACTTTCGGGGACGTTTTAAACCCACCCTCCCAAAAGTCAAATTCTCGGGAATTTTTCTTTTTCTTTTTTTTTGGTCAGGGGGGTGGAAAGAACCTCCTAAAGGTCCTTCTCAAGGTGGTTTTCAAGCCCCCTACCCCAAAATTCATGGGAATTGGACTTTTGGGGTGGTTTTTTTAAATTCGCCCCCAAAAGTCATGAAAATTGGACTTTTGGGGGTCGTTATTTTATAGCCGCCCCCAAAATTCATGAGAATTTGAACTTTTGTGGAAGTCATTATAAATCCACCCTCAAAAGATCAATTTTCATGACTTTTCTCAGACAGGTTTGAAATACCCCCCCCCCCCCTCCCCTAATGGTCCTTTTCAAGGAGGTTTAAAAAAAAACTTTAAAATGTATGATAATTTGGGCTTTTTGGGGTGGCTGTTATAAAACCACTCTTAAAAGTCCAATTGTCACAGCTTTGTTTTTAGCAGGGGGGGAGTGTTGAAAGGCCCCTCCTAAAGGTCCTTTTCAATGCGTTTAAAAAAACCCCTTAAAATTCATGAGAATTTGGACTTTTGGTGGCGATGGTTATAAAGATGCCCTCAAAAGTCCAACTGTTATGTTTTTTGTTTTTTTTTTGGGGGGGGGGGTGTAAAAGACACCCCCTAAAGGTCGTTTCTAAGGAGATTAAAAAAAAAACCCTAAAAGTCATGAGAGTTGGACTGTTGGGGGAGGTTATTTTAAATCCTCTCCCAAAAGTCCAATTGTCAATACTTCCCCCCTAAAAGTCCTTTTGAAGGTGTTTTTTGGACCCCCTCTTCCTAAAAAAAAGTCATTAGAATTAGAATTTTGGGGGTGGTTGTTTAAATACCTCCCCCTGAAATCCAATTCTAAAGACTTTTTTTGGGGCGGGGGGGAGTCTTTACCTAAAAGGAATTTTATCTTGACAGATTAATGCTTATTGATTATCCTTGGTTTAGCTAAGGTTTTTCTTGGTTTTCGCTAGCTAGAGTTTTGGATGTGTAGTTTTTTTTAGTATCCATGCGATAAGGATCCTGTATGTACAACTTCATCTTATACATATCGATGAAGTTTTCATTGAATCTTCCCTTGATCCAATAATTATGTAATTTGTCAATTTTAATTTCAACCATCTATGTTCTTCATGGTATATAATTCCTGAATCCCATATATATGTTTTATGAATTTAACACAATTTAAGAAAAAAATTGTAGAGTGATTAACATCATTATAATTAAAGAAGATAAGGATTTTGTTAATGTTGTATTTATATTCATTTCTTACATGTATCTTTATGCACCCAGGGTAGAACATAGTGTTGAAATATTGTAACTTCGAAGAATATTCTATATGTATCCTTTTGTGGTCCCTGATGGTCCTACTGGGAGAACCACTTATATTACATTGTACCCTGATTCTCCTAATCGGAAGAACTAATAAGAGTCATGAGGTAGCCCCCTCTAATTGTAAAGGTAGGTCATTAGTGTTGAAATATTGTAACTTTGAAGAATATTCTATATGTATCTTTTTGTGGTCCCCAATGGTCCTACCGGGAGAACCACTTGTATTACATTGTACCCCGATGCTCCTAATCGGAAGAACTAATAAGAGTCATGAGGTAGTCCCCTATAATTGTAAAGGTGGGTCATTAGCACCCCAGTGTGGTTACTTAAGCCTACATGTGTAACTCGAGCCTACATGATTTAACTCGAGCCTACATGTCAAATGAGTTAACTTAAGTGAACGGATGAATATAAATAGAGGTGTAGTGCTCCTCATTTGAGACACACACACTCACTTGAGTATCACACTTGTGGAGGAGAGAAGTAGCTGGAGAAGGAGGAGGATCAGTCTTTGATCTCCTTGCTGGTTTTATCTTTTACCTTTTTGGGGCATCTATATTGAGGAAGCTTTTGCTGGGTTTTTCCCTTTAGGGTTTTCCCAGGATAAATCTGTGTTTTTCTTGTGATATTATTTCTTTCAGTGAACCTTATTATATGATTTTGTTATGAAATACTAATGTATTAGCTAAGCATATGAAAATTTAACATGGTATCAGATCCACCCTGAATAGGACAACTTTCACAAGGCAAAATAGCTCTCCCTCTCTCCCCGAAAGAAATTAGGGCTTCTTGTTGAAGAGGAATTTTTTAGTGAGCCTGGAATAGGATTTATCTCCTCATCAAAATATAATTTTAGAGACCTAGATCAATATTTTTGGTTGGGTGAAACTTTGGGAAAGTCAAACCCTAGTTTGACCCCAAGCTAGAAAAACACTAAATACTAAAACTGCTAAGTTTTGGTAAATTCGCTATATCCCGAGATTGGCGAAGTTTCATGAGATAAAACTTGCAAAGGCATAAGATAAACTCTGGATGTACACTGTGTACAAAATGAACCCTCATATGCGCTATATTTTTGGATATATGATCCCTCCAAGTTAGGGTTCCAGCCTCTTTCAGAATTCATCCCTAAAAAGGAAACCTGGGGAAAATTACTATATCTTGGCATACAGAGGTCAAAATTCAATTCCTGAAGATGTTCTAGAAATATCATGGATTTTAATTTCTATGGTCCAAATTTAAGAACCAGAAGATGAAACAGTGACATGTGGCAGTCCGTACAACTTCATTGTTCTGAACAGTCCTGTAACAAGTCACCGTGGAAAAAGGATCATAAATCCCAATTTGTGAAACCAATGCTAATGAATCCTATGGTGTTGGATCAATAACATGCTAGGTTAGCTCAGTGATAAATTTCAGACACAATGGAGCAGTAATTTCGGATATATCACAGAAACAGTGACATGCATTTATGCAGACGAAATTGGAAAACTAGAGCTTCCTGTTATGGGAGCTTCCCTCCACTGTTTTCAGAAAAGGAGTACATTAGACAGCTCCATTTGAAGAGATATATATTTATATCCAATAATATCTTAAAGATTCCAAGTTTTGAAAATTAGGGTTTCTCTGACAAACCCTAAATCAGCTAGCTATGGAAGCAGGACGGACACCTCAAATTGGTAAGATCTATTCTTTTGCTATTTGCATTTGAGGTTCTCATTTCAAAGTGATCTATCACATCAGCTTGATGATAAGCTTGGTAAATTTGACAACTTCCAAGCATGGAAGTATTTGATCTCTCTAAATAAAATGAATTGGACACCTACATAAGTAGAGAGGTTCCAGTTCCATACGGAGATGAGGCTCAAAGCCTTACACAAGAAGAACTTGATCAAGGCCAAGAAGATCATTGTTGATTCAATCATGGATCAACTTGTAACATAAGTGTAGTCCCTAAAGACACTGAAGATGTTTGATTCCTTGATCAAGCTATTTGAAGATAAGAACTTAAATCAGAAGATGGATTTGAGAAAACAGTGGAAGAATGTGAATATCCAGAATGCAGAACAACTTGAAGCGGTAGAAGAAGAAGTGGAGAATGCAAAAGTGGTGATAGCCACCTTGAATGGCCTCCCAGGATCATGGGATTCATTCATGCAAAGAATGTATCCTAGAAGGAAGTAATTGCTTTCAGCTCAACTCATAAGAAGAGAAGAAGAAGATGGGAGAAATTGAAGATCAAGCTCTCACCATTCAAAGAAGATCCCTCAAGCGATGAGGAATATGAAGAAATCAATTCTTGAAGAACCTCTTATTCATATTATCATTTGGATAAGAAATGATGATTTCATGAATGAAGAAGATGATAAAGCAGAATGATCAAGATTGAGTCTACCCATGAAACAAATAAAAGATAAGTATTCAATTGTCATTTCATGATATTGTTTTGTTATGCATTTGATTATATTCAGTTGATGTCTTATGCATGATAGATTTTTTGCATTAATGATTGTATACTACTAATATGCATGTGATGGGTAAGTATCTCATGGTGCTATACAACTCTCCATTGCTACTTATCAAACCTCTTTGCTGACATATTGGATTAGTGCACAATCTCAATGATGTCATGGTAGAGATGGAAGGCATCTAGAAAGTTTATGTGAGATATGGATGAATGTTGTATTGTCTAAATAGTTACATGATGCATAAGAATTTGTTGTTTTATGAAATAGTTCTAACCATGCAACTGGTGCATTTGAATTGTAGGAAAGGTCCTGTACAACCTCCTACAAGAAAATAAGGATGAGACTTATTCCGAAGAACAAGTGATGACAATTCAAGATTCACTCCAATAAACATGAATCTGAAGCTCCCAGGGTTAGAGACACCATGACAGAAGAAAGAGATTTAGAGAGCGGTAGATCCACCTTGAAGGATGAAGACCACCATGGGTACAAGAGATAACTCAAGATGAAGAAAATAATGCTATCAAAGAAGCTATGATCAAAGAATAACATTTGATCATGGGGAATGATGCATACGATATGATTTTGAGACATAAAGGGAAGTACGTAGTATCTTCCATATGGATCTACAAGAACAAGTGTACAAAGCAAGGTTCATGATTTTCCTCAGAAAGAATAGACTATGACATGACATACTCTATTGACCAGTATATATCAAGCATAGAACCACCTGTACAGAATGAAGAGGGAAGATGATACTCCACTTCAGGGGGGTGACTACAGAAAATTATATCTGAGTTCGACATGGTACGACATGATGGATAGCTTCATGATGGATTGAGACTTTACCAAGAGTAAAGTGGGTTCCAACCTTCAAGGTTGAATGCAGAAGACTAGGATATGTTGATGACCTGAGAAGACAAACTCATAGAAGATGTTATGATACTATAATGATGTTTGGGATATAGTACTCAAACCAGAAAGCAAGAATGTGGTATATTCCAAATGGATTTGCAAGATAAGATATGTTGCTGATAGAAGTAAGGTAAGACTTGTGGCTATAGGTTTAATTCTAAAGAGACACTTACTCCAGGAAGCAAGCTACACTTCCTTCAAAACTATCATGGTAGTTTCTTCCATGATGAAGTAAATACAAGCCTTCCTTAATGGTATGATTGAGGAATAGTTTTACATCGAATAGTCATGAGGATTTGAAGTTGAAGATAGATGGAATCAAGTATGCAAGTTGAAGAAGGCCCTCTATGGCCTAAAGAAAGCTCCCAGAGCTTGGTATGGAAGAATAGATAGCTTCCTGATGAGCATGGGCTTTTCCAAGAGTAAAGTCGATCCTATTAACCTTTCCTACAAGGTTGTAGAAGATGAACCTGTCATTCTATTACTGTATGTGGATGACTTATTCTTGACAGGGAATGAGAAACAGATCATGGAAAGCAAGAAGAAACTAGCAGAAGAATTTGAGATGAAAAACTTTGGGTTAATGCATTATTTCCTAGGTCTGGTAGTATGGCAAAGTTCAAAAGGAATATTTCTCAACCAGGGAAAGTATGCGGTAGAGATATTGAAGAGATTCAATATGTTGGAATGCAAATTCATGGCCACACCCATGGAGTCCAACCTGAAGCTGTTAGCTGATGACTCATTAGAGTTAGTGGATGTGACTCACTACAAACAGATCATTGGTTCATTGATGTACTTAACAAATACCAAACCAGACATTTTTTTTGTTGTGAACACCTTAAATCAATATCTTGTTGAACAAAGACGGGTTCACCTAGTAGCTGCAAAACATGTGATGAGATATCTTAAAGGGACTATAGAATTTGGTCTATACTATGATGGTATCCATGAGTATAGATTGTATGGCTACATAGATGCAGATTGGGCTGGAAATATCTTAGATAGGAAAAGCACATTAGGTAGATGCTTTTGTTTGAGGTCTGCTATGAGTTCATGGTTTAGCAGGAAATAGTCCAGTGTTTCTCTTAGCACGGTTGAAGCAGAATACATAGCAGATTGCTCTACTAAGTTGTGAAGCCATATGGCTTCAGAAGCTGATATCAGATCTCTTTGACCTGAAGATGGACACTACAATGATTCTATGTGATAACCATAGTTGTGATGACAAATAACCCTATGTTCCGACATAACACGTAGAAATCTGATATTTCTACATACAAGATAAGATGCAGATGATGATACTGTAGAATATATATGATGATGTTTCAGTATTCCCATACTGAATATATAGATGATGATGATTTCAGTATTCCCATACTGAAGATATAGATGATGATGATTTCAGTATTCCCATACTGAAGATATAGATGATATTTCAGTATTTACATACTGTAGATACAGATGATGGTGATTTCCTATTTCTATCCTGAATATCGAGATGATGATGCTTTCAGTATTTATATACTAAATATATAGATGATGATTCTTCCAGTATTCACATACTGGAGATACAGATGGTGATAGTTCAGTATTCACATACTGAAGATGTAGATGATGATGGTTTGGATGATGATGTACTGATGAAGCCTCTTCCTTGAGTAGAGTTTGAACACTTTTGAGACAATCTTGGTGTTGTTCGGAAATACCTTCCTCGAAAGGGGGAGTAGTGATGTTGCAGTGCGATTGTATCATCCCTAGGAATTTTCCCTAAAGTGATCCGGAGACCTTGGTCCTCGAGAATGAAGAGGGATTGTATCATCTCGGGACATCTGTCCACAATAGATCCGGTGACCTCGGTCCTCGAGAACGTGGTGGGATTGTATCATCCCTGGGCACTTACCCTAAAGTGACCCGGAGACCTCAGTCTTCAAGAATGAAGAGGGATTGTATCATCCCCGGGTACTTACCCTAAAGTGATCTAGAGACCTCAATCTTCGAGAATCAAGAGGGATTGTATCATTCTGGGACATCTGTCCATAATAGATCCAGTGACCTCAGTCCTAGAGAATGTGGTAGGATTGCATCATCCTTGGACATCGTCCTAAAGTGATAGGGACTGATTCTCCCGTAATCAATCCGGTGGCTTCGGTCCTCGAGAATGTGGAAGGATTGCATCGTCCTTGGACTTAGTCCTAAAGTGATAGGGACTGATTCTCCTGTAATCAATCCGGTGGCTTCGGTCCTCGAGAATGTGGTAGGATTGCATCATCCTTGGACATAGTCCTAAAGTGATAGGGACTGATTCTCCCGTAATCAATCCGGTGGCTTCAGTCCTTGAGAATGTGGTAGGATTGCATGATCCTTGGACATAGTTCTAAAGTGATAGGGATTGATTCTCCCATAATCAATCCGGTGGCTTCGGTCCTCGAGAATGTGGTAGGATTGCATCGTCCTTGGACTTAGTCCTAAAGTGATAGGGACTGATTCTCCCATAATCAATCTGGTAACTTCGGTTGTCGAGAATGTGGTGGGATTGTAGGTTGTTGCTGATGATGATGATGATGTACTGATCAAAAGATCAAAATATGATGATGATGACGTACTAATCAAAATATCAGAGTATGATGATGTACTAATCGAAAGACTAGAGTATGATGATGGCGTATTGATCAAAATATCAGAGTATGATGATGATGACATACTGATCAAAAGATCAAAGTATGATGATGATGACATACTAGTCTAAAGATCAGAGTATGATGATGGCGCACTATGATTATGATGTTTCTGATCGAAAGATCAAAGTATGATGATGATGTTTCTGATCGAAATATCAGAGTATGTTGATGATGTTTCTGATCAAAAGATTAGAATGTGATGATGATCATGATGGACAGATCAAAATATGATGATGATGATGTTGCTGCTGATCAAAAGGGAAAAATGTTGATGATGATATTGCTGATCGAGAGGTCAAAGTACTAAAGATGTTGTTGATCGAAAGGTCAAAATGTTGAAGATGTTGTTGCTGATCAAAAATACAAAGTGTTGAAGATGTTGCTGATTGAAAGGTCAAAATGCTGAAGATGTTTTTGCTGATCGAATAGTCAAAGTGCTGAAGATGTTGCTGAACAAAAACTGAAAATATTGTTGATGATGAAGACTGAATATTGAAGATGAAGAATACATGATGTTGAAAAGATTCCAATGATTTATAGATGTGTTACCCTGCTGATGTTGATGATGTCCCCTATCTCTACTCTTGTTGTTGTTGATGTTGCTGTAGAATACCCTTCTCATTAAGGGGGAGTGTTGAAATATTGTAACTTCGAAGAATATTATATATGTATCTTTTTGTGGTCCCTGATGGTCCTACTGGGAGAACCACTTGTATTACATTGTACCCCGATGCTCCTAATCAGAAGAACTAATAAGAGTCATGAGGTAGTCCCCTCTAATTGTAAAGGTGGGTCATTAGCACCCCAGTGTGGTTACTTGAGCCTACATCTGTAACTCGATCCTACATGATTTAACTCGAGCCTACATGTCAAATGAGTTAACTTAAGTGAACGGATGAATATAAATAGAGGTGTAGTGCTCCTCATTTGAGACACACACAATCACTTGAGTAGCGCACTTGTGGAGGAGAGAAGCAGCTGGAGAAGGAGGAGGATTAGGCTTTGATCTCCTTGCTGGTTTTATCTTTTAGCTTTTTGGGACATCTATATTGAGGAAGCTAGGGTTTTCCTAGGATAAATCTGTGTTGTTCTTGTGATATTGTTTCTTTCAGTGATCCTTCTTATATGATTTTGTTATGAAATACTAATGTATTAGCTAAGCATATGAAAATTTAACACATAGGCAAGGCCCTTTCTCAACTTCCTCTTTCCTCTTATTAATCTACATGCAAGGAAACCACCTCAACAAAGATTTGTCCTCAATAGTGGCCTATATCCCGATAGATAGATTATGAGCCCCCCCCAAAAAGGTAATGGCCTAAGCCCATTTCTTTTCACATGAAACCATGGGACATGTATCGAGAACCACCCTTGGTAGTTTAAGCCTCAAAATACTGACAATATCACACTCAAAACCCAAAATTCCTTATGGAAGGCATGTATTCTATATATGTACCTCTACTAAGGAATGGTCCTTTAGAGGCATCCCTAGTTTTTTAATCCTCAAAATGATGACCATAAATGACAAGTATGTTAAATATTCCTTATAGAAGCTATATGTGGTGGACTAGAAGGTCATGCATGAACCATGATCCCTATATGGAATTGGTAAGAATTAGATCCTCAATTTAAATCTTGGTTCATAACAACCATCCTTAGTGTTACAAATCTTGATATGGCCACCATATTCCTCTTCCGGGTTGAAAATTTCCTATGTAAGTTTATGTGATAGCTAAGGCCCTACAAATTTCCCATGAGCCATAGAGGAAAATATTGGTGAAAGGTTTTTCTTTTCGGTATTGGACCAATTAATGGGAAATGAGAACCACACTTAGCATCCTAAAGCATTAAACTAATAACCACCATATCACTCTGGCATGCCAAAGTATGGTGGCCCCATGAGGATTAAGGACAAATTTTATGGCCAAAAAACCTATATCTCGGCACCAAACCATGTATTAGGAACTAAAACTAACCTCTAAAGTGGAAAACCTCAAAATCACCACCATAATGCACTCCTAGGATGAGATTTCCTACTAATTTCTTGTGTGTTTGTTGTGGGCCCACACATGGCCCATCAGCTCTAAAAAAAATGTTATGGTGCAAAACCTTGAATTTCAACCCTAAAACATTTTACGATTCTTAAATACCATCCATGGTGTGATAAAACTTGAAATGAACACCACATATCATTGATATGCCAAATATTTCCTTTTATGACTTGTGTGGTGGTCCAGGGTCCCGTGTATCGACCATGGGATTCAAAGACAAATTTTATGGGTAAATAACTTGTATTTTTGTATCAACCTTGGCTTAGACACCAAGAATTTGCATCCCCATTATAGGACCATATGTTGTTGGCATGATGAAGACTCCATTTGTAAGGTCTATGTGGTGGTTTATGACCCCAAAAAAAGATTATAAGCCCCATATATGAATGCTATAATGTATCCCTAGGGATTTTAGCATTGAACCATAGCATATGTATTGAGAATCATGTCTATAAAAACTCCAAAATTTCATAAGTAAAAACAAAAATATAATATGGAGGGTTTATATCAATAAATGACCTAAACTGGTTTCACATAACCTTTAAGAATTAAAGTAAACCACACATCCATTTTCATCATGGGACTTAGATGATAATGAAAACTCTATAAAAATCAAATTTAACAATTCGAAAATTGTTTACTCCATATGTGACACGTCACTAGAATGTAGTTTCTAGGTCTTATGATAATTTACTTGTTTTCAATATTGATATGTCACGCCTTCCTTGTCGTAAGTTTACATCTATGTGCTTGTTTTGTTTTAAAATGGATTCTCCATGTTTTTTTATTTTAAAACCCTCTCCTTACTAACCCTATTTCGAAGCTAGGGTTACAAGTTTATAGGTCATACTTAGATTTGTAAGATAATGCATTTTTAACCTTGTATTATTGCAAGTGTTCATATGAACAAATTATCCCCCTTTTGTGTCTAAACATCTAAGAAGTTGAAGGTAAAAAAAGTACCAATGTGACCCTAACAAGGCTAAAGGGATAAAAAAAACTTCAAGGTTAATATTTACATCATAGCTATGAAATTACCACTTCATAACATGATTGATCTAGTTGATTTAATTATACCAATATTTGTCATCACTTTAAACTATTGTAAAGGGTACCAAAAATAAAAAACTAAGTGGAGGTAGGTGAAATATTATTAACGCCCATGTGAAGGCTCGTGAGGCTTCCAACTATGAAGAGTTAAACTCTATTTCGAGACACCAAAGGGCTTTATTCTACTATAAGTTTATTCTGCCTTATGGGACTCGAGGGGAGAGCCGAAGGCTCTTGTCCCTTGCAGCACTCGAACTTGTAAACTTTGTTTTCACACCCAGTGGTATTCAAATCACTACATCAATAGTATTGACTCCATTTCTTCAGCTCTTCATAGAGATGTCTTCACCATTTCCTTTGCTGAGATGTCATCATCGTTTATTTTGCTGAGACTCTGAGCTGAGGAAAAGTTTTTTTTTAGTTTATTTTTATGCAAACAATACTTTACATAGTCAAAGTTTTAACCACTTCTTATTTTTATTTGACTACAGAAGGTTTGTTGGTTGCTTCTTGGCTTGGAAGAGCTTGGGTCGAGAGTGGTCGGTCGTGGTAGGCTTTGGTAAGACCTAATCCTTGAACCCTGTGATCCTTGATTGTGTGAATAGAAAGCTGGAATAGGGTTTTCCTTTAGTTGTCTTCATTTTTTGGAGATTTACAGCTTTTCACAAGCTTCCTTGTGTTTGATGGTATACTCTCTTGTGTTTTAGCAGAGATTAAATGTGATTTTTTTAGCCTTCAGGCTGTAATATTTTTATTACAGAGTTAATGTTTTTGAAACACCTTTAATTTTAGATTGTGGATTTTGTGGGAAGTTGTATTTTAGTTGTCTAAAACTTTTACTGTAAATTTTGTCAAGGTTTATTAAGAAAAATAGTACCGTGACTTTACTTCTATCTTGGTTTTAAGCCTTTGTATTTATTGTGTACATATTGTTAAATTGTTTATAATTTTGGAACTGCTCTATATAAACAAATATATTGTTTTTTATTATTACTCTGCATAAAATTGATATTTTGTTTATTATTCAGTGAAATAGATTTTCTACATTTTACTTTTAACAAAGATTATAAGGCAATAAAGCCACTGTGATGTCGATTTTCTCTCGGTTCTGTAACTGATAAATTGATTATAAATATTACTCTGTATGTTGGAATCATTCTATGTAATTACTATTTCTTTTATATTTATTATGTGAATGGATTTGTATACGACTACTGTGTATAAGCCTTTAAAGGGTTGCCATTTTGGTTCTTGAAAAAAATACGACATTTTTCTTTATTGCTTGAACCTGGAGTGCTTTTACTATAACTTTTAGTTATTTAATAAAGTATATGGAAATATTATCCTTACATGATTCGAATCTATTCCTTTGTTATTTTGTAAAATGATAACCCTAAGATCATTTTTTGGAAAATGACAATCCTTCTGGTTGTATGAAATTTTTTTATTCTAGGTAAATAATAAAAACGTTGAGCCTTTTGACTGTGTGAGTTTGATAATGATTAAAATACTAAAATAAAAACCTTTCGGATGTATAAATTTTTATATTGAGTAAATTACTAATACTCGTATGGCTCTTGAACCTTAGCTAGAAGCCATCATGTTTTTAGGTTAGAGTTTTTTTTAATGAGGTATTAATATTTTCAAAATAAGAAAACCCTAACTATAAATGAAGTTCGTTGTTTGGTTAAAATAATGGTAGCATTCTTTTTAACTTTTTGGTCAATTCTGCAAGGGTTTAAAACAAAAACTAGAGAAATACTAAATGTTCATTATCTATGTATAATACGTAATACTAGGTGAAATAATATATGATATTGTGCTTAAATAGTAATAAGGATAATCTATAAATTCTACTATGAAAACTATTTATGTGGTAAAATTCATTAACTGATAATTTACAGAACGTTCCTACTTTATTTTGAAAACAATAAATAATTCTGGAAGCTTTCATCATACATAAATCCTTTAGAAATAAGTAGAAAAGGAATGAAATATAAATAACCAATAGCATTATAGAACATATTAACTTTTTGAAGTGGACAAACATCCAAAGACCATTCCTCCCAACAGTCTCCTGAAAGAAACCAATATTACTTGTTTTAGGACCCTTGAGCATGTTCACCGAACCACCAGGATGAAGATATTATGTAGAATCCTATTCAGTTCTCTCTGTAACATAGAAGTCACAATTGCAGTCAACACTCTAGCAATTCACTTTAGCTTTCCCCTCATAGAATTCCTTGTGTGTGCCTAACTTTTCTATTTCCAGGAATCCACGAGGTTCTAATCTCTAAAATGTAGTGAGCCTCCTGCTCATTTGATGGGTATATATATGTTTTCCTAGTTATTTGGGTCATTTTAGTAATTTAATGAGCCACTTGCTCAACTCCTCCTTTCTTGGGAACATGAACACAATTATAGGGAAGTTTCCTCCTATAACAGCTAGAAAGTGAGTGTTGTTGATGTCATTTGTCATTTTTTCCTTCTACACCAGATCATTCCTCCTAGCAGGTCAGTGAACACTCTTCAACAATCCTCTTTGGATATTTTTCTCTTCTTTTAATTATTAAATAACGAAATATTTTCAATTACAGTCATCTTTGACCATCCTTGGTCAACAACATAAAACTTTACAATAAATTTTAAAGTAATGTCTTTTCACAAAATAAAATGTTTTTAATTCTAGGTGGGTTACAATGTCTAGTGTTATAAAGAGGAAAATGTCTGTCATATCTCATTTGTAGGCTAATGATTCCCTATGTAGGGTATGTGTGGGAGTTTGAGGGCTTGAACATGGACCATGAGCTTAGAGAAAAATGTTTACTTTTTGCGTGACAACAACCCACTAGCAACCTGGCTAACAAAAACTTCATTGACAAATGTCAAACGTTTCCATCAAATGCATAAGAGAAAAACCTGTTTTGCCATGTGTTAACATGTATTAACAATTGTTTTACATAGCCACTTCCCAATGATTGATGGCAAGTGACAAAGGCTGTAATGGCGGTTTTTGATATTATAGAGGTGACCCAAGGTATTGACATCTAAAGTCATGATCATTAACGCATGATCCATGGAGATTCGAATTGGTTTCAATATTTTATACATGCAGTCGAACATAATGTTCTGCCCTCTTCTATAATGTATCCTATTTAACAAAAAGTGAAACGATTCCTGGAATATTTCATATTTTGGGCATAACCTTTCACGAGAAACTTAGAATTTGGAAAAAAATAGACCTTTACAAAGGTATTGAAATTATCTACAACTTTTTTATTTTGGGTTTTTCCTAATTCCGTATCATTTGTTCGATGCAGGCATTTTAGTAAAAACCATCGTTTAAAAGATGCTTTGTTACTAAAGCGACCGCCCCAGACAAACGGTAAGGAATTAGGAAAAAACACAAAATATAAAAGGTGTATATAATTTCAATACCTTTCCAATGGTCTAAAGTACACACAATTCCAAGTTAAGAGAGAAACATTATGCTCAAAATATGAAATATTCTTGGAATATTCTGCTCTTTTTTCAAATAGGATACATTTTGGGAAAAATAAAAACTTATGAAGCTATGGAAAAGAGGATTGTCATCATCCAAGTAGAATGGAATTAGGATCAATGTAGCATCATTTCCAATTAATTTCCAAATATTCTGTTTCCTTCGATGAAAACAAGTCAGGGCACGTTGTTTGAGAAATCAAATTAAAGCAAAACAAATAAGTACTTATTTCCTTCAATATCCCTCTTTAAATGAGTATCAAACTATTGTTGTATATTGTACTCATTTATTACTCCAATCTACTTTTTTGGATGAAACATTATATCCATTAAGTTATGGACTTGTTGTAGCATGCACCAACAACATTGGAGGTAAATCTTGTAGCGCTGAACAATGACGTGATTTTTAGTATTTTGTTTTCTAATATTCATTTTAATATTCTAACCTAAACGAGGTCTGGATTGCACCTTCAAAATCTTGATGCAAATTTGAGTTAGTCACTAATCGAGTAGATCGAACAAAGAAAATCATCATAACTCTTTAAAATAATTTCCAAAGAATTAAGACTATAAAATTTTAAATGAAATACAGGTCCCACAATTCCAATCTCATTAAAATTGTTAGAAAAAGTGATAAACTAAGACTAAAGTGTCTTAATTATTCTGATAAAGACATTCATACAAAATTTTGGGAAATGCAGCACATCATTGCTTTGCTTGTGACTTCACCTACGGACTGACTTTTGGCAGAGACTCCTCCCCTTCTTCTACAAGAAGCACAATACTGTAGAGAAAAGGAAAAGAACAGAAATAATTAAAATCATCTTCCAATGTTAGGAGACCCCCACTTTTGGCAATGAATTAATCTTCTTATATATATTATTAGGTTTCCATCTCTCTAATCGAATGGTTTGAAAAGAATCCTTCATTTATCAAAGAATCCACAAATTTGCATTCATAATCTCGGTTATCTACAACATACTAAACTTTACGATATGGTGACATCAACTATGTATTAAATATCTTCTTTAATTTCACGTGGCAACTACACAATTTCAGATACCAGATCCCAATTCTCTTTCAATATGATCTTTATTTCCCCACTAATGCTCCATTAAATCTTCACTTGAAAAGAAAATTTAAATCCATAATAAAAGAGAGAAAATGTCCAAACTTTATCAACATAAAATGAGTGCGAAGAGTAAAAGATAAAAACATTTTCTATCACTAGATTAACCCAACACATATTTTCTCCATCAAGCCTTTGAAGTTGTGCTCTATCTCATTTGCTAAAATCGTGATGTGGATGTTCTTTTGCAAACTTTGATCTTTTGGCAAAGTAACCCTCTCGGTGACCCTCATTTAACCGCTACAAAACATATTGTAGATTCTTTGTCAATGAATCCTCATTCGAACGACGCCTCTTGATATCTGTGCACTACAATGGCCACCTTCATGTTTAGTTGTAGCAGAATCTTGAATTTTGTGGAATACATACTATATTTATGGCATTGTTGCGTGATTTTCATGAATCTTTCCTGAATTGGTTTCTGGAATAAACTTCAACCACTTTGTAATGATAAAAAACATAGAATAAATAAACATTAAATAACTACTAATTGTTAAATAACTAATTCTTAACGAACAGTGTAACAAATATAAAATAATATATTAATTATAGTTATTATTTACTAAGTGAAAGTGTGTAACCTTTCACTACATATGCTCAAGTCTATAAATGCGATCCTCATTATAAAATCGTATCATTCACTTATCACTTATATATCAATTTATACATCATTTTATATCTACAGATATGTGGGTTATTTTAGAAATTACGGGTTCATTTCGAGTTAATTGAGAATATCTAACTATGGATGTTACAGTGGTATCAGAGAAAGGTTACGATTCAGGTTTCTAGGGTTTCCCTAAAAAAATGACCTTGTCCTTAAAAAAAAACTAAAACCCCAAAGAAGGTAAAAGTAAAACAAAAAAAAGGTAAAAGTAAACCCACCCCCCAAAAAAAGAGGTAAAAGTAAAACAAAAAAAGGGTAAAAGTGAAACCACACATGGTTTCTTAATAAGTGGGTTTGGGTTTGAATATAAAAGTGCATAATAATTACTACTAAGAAGCAAGTGAGATTTGAAGTTAGGTGGGGAAGGTAACACTCACTCCTCCCAACCACCCAATCTACTTGCATTTTACAAAACTTAAAGGAAAAAAAAATCTAAAAGTGCATAATAATTGCTACTAAGAAGCAAGTGAGATTTGAACTTAGGTAGGGAAGGTAACACTCATTCCTCCCAACCACCCAATATACTGACATTTTACAAAACTATTGAAAAAAAAGAAAGAGATATTGATTAAATTTCAAAGAAAACTCAAGAATATGGATTTTAATGTTGAAAAGAAGGAACATTTTCCTATCCCCTTACAAACAAATGTTGCAATACTATTTAGAATTAAAGGGATGCTTATAGGGAAGGATATCACCATTTATATTGCACCTGCTTAAAGTAATAATTATAGTAGTACTTAATTTGCTAACCATTTAGTGATTCCCAAGTAAAATACAAGGGAAGAGCTAGACTTTTGTGATAGAAAACAAATTGAAATAAGTGTCTTACCATACTGAATGTTGGAGACTATAAGGTCACATCAAAATTCTTTGTTATTTCCTTATGGCTCTTTGACGGTGACATAATTTTGGGTTTACCTTGGATAAAAACATTGGGGTCTTTCATCTTAAATGCCGAAAAGAAGTTTCTGACATTTTCCTATAAACAAAAGAGAATCACATCTCAAGATATTACAATGAATTCAGATATAGAAGCTCCAACATCTGAAGAATTCGAGGATATATCAAAGATAATTTCACAGGGTAATTAGAAGCCATAAAAAATATGCAGAAAGAAGTTGAAAAAATTCTCTCTAGTAAGGATGAAGAAATTACTCATTTGAAGAATCATAGTGATTACTTAACTACAGAGATTAAGAAACTAAAAAGGGGAAAAGATTGCAAGAAGAAATCCAAGAGGAATTCGATCAAAAGTAAGTGGATCTCCAAAATGAATTCAAAAAGAATCTATTACAAAAGAATGAAGAAAATTCTCAGTTAAAAAAATTGAATCAAGGGTTGACTGAACAAATAAAAAAATTTAAAAATGAGGAGTTAAAAAAATCCTCAGAGTTATTATCAACCAGTAAATCGCAAGAATCACAAACAATTGAAGTTTCTACAAGGGTTCCACAAATGACTCAAATTCCTTATCATCACCCAAATCACAGAAGTTGATATAGGGCACGTGCACGAAGTTGGTTCCACTTTTTAGTGCCACTTAAGAAATCATAAACGCACTTTCAAAGTGAAAATCAGGAATGCATATGCGTTATTGATGGTGCGTTTGGAATAAACCGAGCCCAAACACAAGGATAAGGTTCGTAAAAAAGTATTGCATATGCATTTTCTAAATGTTAAATATCGCATATTCAATATTCAACATTTACAAAACCACATCAATACCAAACCACACAAGAATCCTATGTATTGCATTTGTTTCCAATTCTTGCTCCATGGGAAACCCATTTCTTGACAAACTATTGACATTTGTAACTTTCTACATGTATTTTCACATAGGTTTTTTACCAAGGAGAAACAACCAAACGAAAATCCTAGTTCAAGTTTCATTTATTTCTTTTTCTTTCACACCATCTCTATTTGGCTATACGTGTGACTACACCATGAAAATGCCAAAATTGGAGTGAGTATTCCTTCATCGGTCATTTAAAAAGGAGTCGCATAGCCTCGCAAAAGGTTTAAGTTGCGTAGCGTCACCTAAATATTTTTCGTCTTCTATTATTACAAGAAGCATAACCTATGATAAATGGCCAACATGAAAGGCCCTAGTTCATGTTTCAAATATTAATTTTTCTATCACACCACTGGTATTTCTTTGCACATGTGACTACTTCAACGACATGCTAATGAAAGCAGAGAGGGTATTCCTTCATCCATTACGTAAAAAGGACTCCCATAGCCTCACAAAACTTTCAAGTTGTGGAGTGTCACTCAAATATCCATGTTCTATTTGTGTTGTTAACACCACTCTTAATGGAAATCTCTAGTAATTTAAGTAAGTTGCTTAAGGAAATAATTGTTATTTCATGCTAGCTTGCAATGAACAAAGATTGAAGCCTCCACAAATCTTTGCTCTAAATATATTGCATCCTCTACTTATTATCGACAATATGACTACTTAGTTTTCTTATTTCCTCCTGTAAATTTTTGTCAAGTTCATTTATCGTTACTTGTCTCTCATAAATTTTCACTGAAATTTTAGTAACCTCTTTCTCGTCTTTATTCAAGTTCATGCTTGTTGGATAACATTATTTTAGGCATATATTGTTTGTATTCCCACACTAAATTAATCCTTCAATTGGTTTGGATGGCCTTTACTGTGGCTCCAAAACCATGTTTGTAAATGCTTAGAACAATAACAATATGTTTACACCAACATAATGAGAAAAATAACCTTTCTAGTTGCATGCTTCACATTACCAAAAATATTTTATAGACTACATAAAGTGACTTACAATCCACTAAAGTGACTTATAGACTACTAAATTTTAATTCTTTTATTTAATTATTTAGGTAGGAAGAAGGATGGGGCATATGTGATATTTCACATTTACAATATCGCATATGCGATATATATCGCAAGTGTGATATATCGCATATGCGATATTGAAAAGTAAAAAAAGAAATAAAACAGAGGCTGCAGGCCCCTCACATATCATTTCCATAGGATTGGGACAGCAAAAAACTGCGTGGGTGAAATAGCATAGAGGTGATTTGTGTTTTAGCTTTTGGAGGTCGAGTTCAAGGTCAAGTTGGAGGTGGATTGGCTCCAATGGCAGGTAAATGCTCTTATCCATTTCAATTAGTCTTCAATTCTTTATTTTTTTCCAGAATTTCATAGTTTTTATAATTATTTTAAACAAATTTAAAAAAAAATTGAATTAAATCAAAGAATGATTAAGTAAAATAACTTGTATTTTTTTGTTTAAATCTTAACAGATAACAGAAATGAACAAGACAATGTGGAAAACCCACCCTCTAATAACCCACAAACTAACCCAAACCCAAACCCGGAGGGGGAACAATATCGAAACTCATAGATTATTGCGTGTTTGGCGTCATTGAGGCGCCTTAGCTCATCTATTAGAGGGGGGGATCATTTGAGAGAGTCTTTAGCCGATGCATTGGACACAATAACAAACACAATTGCTGAAGCCCAAGGAGCTCTGTACAACATTAGCTTGTACAGAGAATCTAGGAGGCAATAATACTCTTATGGATTGAGTTAGAAAGACATCAAAGCGCTTAAATTACAAAAGACCAATTATTTTCATTATTATGGGACCCTAGCACCAGATTGGTTCCACCCACTAGTCGATGACACATTTCCATAGAATGGTGCATTAAACCAAATATAAAGGCCAATTGGATGGATCGTTGGTATATGGTCTTCGATGAAGACCCTCATGGGAATAGGGACATCCCATTTGATTTCTTTAGGAAATTGTGTGTGGAATTCATCCTAGGGAAACATGTTAACTACATCGACCTCTTAGGATTCCAGGGTGTTGGTCATGGGATGCCCCAAGATAGGGAAGGTGCCAAGACGTATCCTAACCATGTGCCAAACCCTCCACGGACACCAAAACCCCCTCAACTATATCCTCCTACAGGTCCTGTGATTGAGAATACATAGGAGGCATTTATTGACTTGGTAGATATATTGCTTCAGCATGGGACTGATGTCCAAGGCAATGTAGACCAAGGGGCTGGCACTTCTAAGGCGGGCCCATCTATAGATTACATAGGAGATGCAGAGTGTTCAGAGCATCGTGTTACTCCACACCCTTGCACATTGTGTGGAGGCATATGCTATGGCCCTGATTCAGAATTCTGAGACGATGGATTACTTCACTTTGTAAGTAAAACTCATTATTTTCATATTATATTTTGTTTCATATCAAAATTTTCAATTGTTTCACAATTTATTTCTATTTAATTATCTAACAAATTATGTGAACAAATATACAACTAGTGTCCCATGGCACACCATAGTCGCATAGTCTGCCAACCAATGTCGAGAACATTGATGCAGCTGTCAATATTGCATATGGGTTTGGTTCTTCACCAATAGGGGTAAGAACTATACTTGTTAATTTGTCAATTTTATTTACATATTTATAGTATAGATTGTAACATTCAATACATCCTAATTTTGATACATGTTTTATGCAGGGTGATCAGGATGAGTATATTATGTCTCAGCCTATTTCCTCTCATGCAAAGGTAGATTCCTAGACACAGGTATTATTTGAAATATTCTTTTAATTATATGATTTTAATTATGTTTCACTTTCTTTGGAAAAATCATTTTACTTGTATCGCTTTGACATATGTTACTTTATGCAAGAACCTATTGTGATAGTGGTTATTGAAGAGCACCAAAGCGAGGTTGTTGTCAAACCACCTCTTCCCCCCAGCTAGGTACATGTATGTTTCGCTTTCTTTGGTAACATCATTTTCCATCCATGTAGTATATATGTCTCTGATTCACTATTTTATCTGAAATTGGCATATATGTTACTTTATGTAGGCCCCTAAAGAGGTACTGGTGCATGAAGAGCACCAAATCGGTGGCCCACCTTTGACAAGCCAGCAACTATGTTTATGTATTGCCTTCTTTCTATGTTTGTGTATCTCTTTCTCTGATTTCGTGCTTGAAGAGACCCAAGTTGATGACCCACCTCTTCCCCCCCAAGGTACATGTATATTTGTTGACATTGGCATATATAGTTTGTTATGCAGCTTGATACTGAGCAAGTGGTGCTTGAAGAGCACCCAATCAGGGTCGTTGTTAGTGAGGCACCATGACCCATCATTACTTACCCATGTACAGTAAGTAAAAATGTTATTTTGGTTTTGGAATTTGAACAAATGTACATAGAATTTTTAAAGGTTGGTTAATTAACTTACAAAATTTGGTTTTTCTGCAGTCTCCACTGATGCGACTAACTAAATTACCATACCATACACTAACTAAATTACATACACTAACAATCATAACACTATGCCATGCATGGATGTGTAATATATACCATATCATACCCTACAATACCCTATGATACTAACATCATACAATTCTAACATACAATAACATACCCTACAATACCCTATGAAACTAACATCATACCATACTAACATACCATACCATTGTAATATACCATACACTAACATCATAACAGTAAATCATCCATGCATGTGTAATATACCATATCATACCCTACAATACCTTATGATACTAACATCATACCATATTAACACATAATAACATACCCTACATTACCCTATGACACTAACATCATACCATACTAACATACCATAACATAAAATACTAACAATATACCATAACACTAAGTCATACATGCATGTGTAATATATACCATATCATACCCTACAATACCCTATGATACTAACATCATACCATACTAACATACATCATACGCTACAAACCCTAAATTGGTTGAAGTAAACCCTAGTTCCATCCCATTATTTGTCAACCCTAGTGATAGCATGCAAAGTGGTGTTCATGATAGCCTAGTTGGTTTCTGATTTTTACATGGCCATGTGTTTCTATTTCCCTCTCCCAACTTGTAAATTGCTCACTAAAACCTAGTTCCATCTCATACCTTGTCAAACCTAGTTGGTGCATGCAAATTGGTGTTCATGAAAGCCTAGTTGGTGCATGCAAGTGTTGGTGATCATGTGTTTCTAGTTCCCTCTCCTAACTTGCATGATTGCTCACTAAACCCTAGTTCCATCTCATACCTTGGAAACCCTAGTTGGAGCATGCAAATTGGCGTTCATGAAAGCCTAGTTGGTGCATGCAAGTATTGGTGATCATGTGTTTCTAGTTCCCTCTCTTAACTTTCAAATTGCTCACTACCTCATTCCATCTCATACCTTGTCAGCACTAGTTGGTGCACACAAATTGGTGTTCATGAAAGCCTAGTTGGTGCATGCAAGTATTGGTGATCATGTGTTTCTAGTTCCCTCTCTTAACTTGCATGATTTCTCACTAAACCCTAGTTCCATCTCATACCTTGTCAACCCTAGTTGGAGCATGCAAATTGGTGTTCATGAAAGCCTAGTTGCTGCATGCAAGTATTAATGATCATGTGTTTCTAGTTCCCTCTCCTAACTTGCATGATTGCTCACAAAACCTACTTCCATTTCATACCTTGTCAAACCTTGTTGGAGCATGCAAATTGGTGTTCATGAAAGCCTAGTTGGTGCATGCAATTATTGGTGATCATGTGTTTCTAGTTCCCTCTCCTAACTTGCATGATTGCTCACTAAACCCTAGTTCCATCTCATACCTTGTCAACCCTAGTTGGAGCATGGAAATTGGTGTTCATAAAAGCCTAGTTGGGGCATGCAAGTATTGGTGATCATGTGTTTCTATTTCCCTCTCCTAACTTGCAAATTGCTCACCAAACCTTAGTTCCATCTCATACCTTGTCAACCCTAGTTGGAGCATGCAAATTGGTGTTCATGAAAGCCTAGTTGTTGCATGCAAGTATTGGTGATCATGTGTTTCTAGTTCCCTCTCTTAACTTACAAATTGCTCACTAAACCCTAGTTCTATGTCATACCTTAGAAACCTTATTTGGTGCATGCAAATTGGTGTTTATGAAATCCTAGTTGGTGCATGCAAGTATTGGTGATCATGTGTTTTTAGTTCCCTCTCTTAACTTGCAAATTGCTCACTAAACCCTAGTTCCATCTCATACCTTGCCAACCCTAATTGGTGCATGCAAATTGGTGTTCATGAAAGCCTAATTGGTGCATGCAAGTATTGGTGATCATGTAAGCCTAGTTGGTTTCCAACTTGTACATGGAAATGTAATTAAATGTATATTAAACTAAAAAGATCAAGAAATGTAAATTTCAACAACTCGAGAGCTTGTTATTTTCCAAACTCTATTTCATGGTGTCTAAAGACACCATTATTGGCGCCTCCAATGTGTCGTAGATGGTGTTTGTATCCTAGGAACACGAAAGGCTAGACATTAGTAACATCATAAGAAAGAAAAGAGAAGCCATTGAAAATGTGAAAACATGATTTATAGATAACTCACCCGAGGTTGTATGATCGTGTTTATAGCGTCCAGTATCCTCTGAATAATATTATGTGTGTGAATGGTATCTGTCAATCATAGGTTTATTACATTGGGAATAAAGTAAGGATAAATAATTGAAATTGTGCTTCGGAATTCACTTTAAATATTAAATATTGCACCTGACAATGCACTCATAAGTAGGCCATCCATATCATCTCTAGTGCCAATTATGTCCATCAATCGTTCGTGCTCTATATGAGGTAGCAAGTATCGTACATGTGACCTATTTTTGTGACCAAGTGTATGCAGATTGATGTTTATACCAACTACTTGGTTGGTGAAGTGGTATACAATAGCTCCTGGTCTATAATTCTGATATACATACCCACCCTCCCATTTCTGTTGTGCTACAAGTGTCAAGTACTCCCCTTTTATAACAATCAAACGGTTGAGAATTCAATATTTTCATCATCTGTAACAGGTTCTAGAATGGTTTGTTTCCCCTCTAAGCAACGTGCCAACCAATATTCAGAACCCCATTCATTATTTTTTGCGGAAACCACTGCATATATCTGACCTGTGAAAGAAAATAGGTCGAGTTAACAATAAATTTTGTAAATAAGGTCTTTCATTTTTAATTTCTACATAAATTAAATTCTACATAGGTCGAGTAAACAATACATAAATGCATTTTCTTATTTAGGTACTACTCATGTACCTGCTTGTATGAGATCTGATATGTTATCATAGTCTGTATAAATATGTGTCTGATAATATTCCAAATGCTCTATTTCATTAACCCCGTTGAAATTGGTGCGAAGTGTCACTCAATACCATGTATCAATAATATCCGTATCCTCACAATCATCCCATTCACCGATGCTACAAGAACTGCAAAAGCAAGCCTTCAATCTTGTCCAAATTTGTAGGGCCAAGTTTCCTGAGCTTCTAATTGAATGAAACTGTCGAGTTCCATGCACTATGTTCACCCGATGTGTTTGTGATCGGTCCACATTTGTCACCTCCCAGAATATTCTTTGCACTAAGTGTTTCCTTGTTGCTTGTTCTCCCATGATAGATGCACACCATTGGACTATAGATGCAGCGTCTCGAAGGAAAGCACCTATAAAATTCATCTCTTCCCTTCGAAGGGTAGTTTTAATGCATGCACCAGCACCATCATGCTTTCCTTTTCCATGACCAGTTTCAAAGTAGTTCCATACATGTGACACCTTGTATTTTATGTCCAACAAACACAACCATTCAAATACATGTGCATTCTTGAACTGTCCAGCACAACCATCTGATCAAATGAAATGACGATAAAATGGTATATCCATAGCTATCACATCATCATAGAATAATTTAAAGCAATGTTGCATGTAATGGATGTCATGGGTTCGGTCGTCACTTATGTAGAAGTGACTTTCTTTCAATATCACATGTTTCTCTTCATTGCTATCTTGCCCATGTCGATACATGATATGCACAATTATGCTCACCTACTCTAAGTGATAGTATTGACTTTGAATTTCATTTTGTGATTGTAGTGTGTAATTTTCCAAAAATTCAACCACTGATAGTATTGTTCTGAGAGCGAAGGTGTCCCGGCATATTCTGAATTGCTCATCTTGCCACCGTGCCATATCGACATGTTGAATGTATTGTTGGATCTTTCCACGAAACTATGGAATAAAATCACATACTCACACCTCGTACATGAATACTAATATGTCAATAAACCACATAAAAGAATGTGTACATGAATATTAATTTGTCAATATTCAACAATTTACCTGTGAAGTCAGGAAATTTAATCTTCCTGCTTTCTTTCCCATCATTTAGCTGATATGTCTCATACTGATAGTTCTTCTTCTCGACAATTGCATTTCGGAATGCTTGATCTTCACTTTCATGGATGCAATCAGACCATAATGATATCCCACCACAATTTCTGCAAGAACCATCTACACATTGTTTTAAGTAATGTGTCTTCCCATCTTGCCTCAGACACATTATGCTATGGATGAAATCTCTGGATGACATTGGTGGTATTGTACTTGAGCATTCCTACACATGGTTAGGATGCAAGAAACGACATATATGTGCAAATGTATGGTAATATAGGTCAAACTCTATGTGGTATCTAAAACAACAAGCGTTCCAGATGGTATTGATTCTAACATACCAAGGCTTGCATTTTTCAAAATATCTTTGCTCGAGCCTTAGCTCTACGTGGGTAAATTTAAACATCTCGAACAGTTGAGTTTGTTTCATGTCAAGATAATGTTTAACATGAGGTTCAATGTTTCTAGAACCCCTACAATGTTTTAACACATCCTTCGTGTTAGAAGAAGGCCTAGTGTTATCATGCCAAAACGTTTGCACTAGGCCCTTCACTGCTTCAACTAACTTCATGTCTTTGCGGGGAAACCTACCACTAAATTCCCATAATGTTTCCATTTGTCCCTCTACATCAAGGTTGTCTCTTCTTACTGAATATTTTTTAAGTGTATT
Source organism: Pseudotsuga menziesii (assembly GCA_001517045.1). Lineage (NCBI taxonomy): Eukaryota > Viridiplantae > Streptophyta > Pinopsida > Pinales > Pinaceae > Pseudotsuga > Pseudotsuga menziesii. The sequence continues at coordinate 168,556 of LPNX010963646.1, forward strand.
TGGATGTAAAAGCACAATTTGTGATGTGCATTTAAGTAAACGACGTTGTCTTGTGGATCTACATACAATTGATTCAGCCAATACACGACAAGCCACACTATAGTCTTGTGAACGAGTTTTTTTACCAATCGATGTGAATGTAGCAGCAATAGATTTAACAATGTGATTACTTGATTCTATATTCTTCATTGTTGTTATGCCTAAATTTCTTTTAACATTTGCCATATTTCTAGATTTAAGCAAAGCTAAAAACAATTGGCATTTACCGGCTTCGGATTTGTTATCAAAATATTGTTTCATTATTTGAGAAGAATGACGAAGGATAGCACATTTAGCCACTTACCTTCCATGGAAGTCAATCCGCTCTCGTCCACTTCTATTCGTTTAGGAGTTCTCTTTCATTTTGATGCAAAATTTTTTGTCATTTGAAATGTTGGAGTGATGTTTACATCCACTACATGCTTACAACTTCAATTAGGAGAATGAACCACCGAACATGGTTGTTGTTGAGTCACATTTGCATCGGGAGTAACATAATTATTGAACTCTTCACAAGATTGTCCGTTTACTAATGGATCAATAATGTCAACTTCCGTATAACTAGCTTCCTTTAATTTTGCATTATATTCCTCAGCCTCTACGTCAGGTATCTGTTGAGGGGGGATCAGAACTATTTGCTCATGTAATGAATGCCGACGATTTCTTGAATCTTCCCTCTCTTTTTTTTCTGCTTCTTATGGTGTAAGCACCTACCTTGCTGACTTTCGTCCTCTATTACATACATTCCCCATTGGAATCCACCCAAACCTATACAAAACTATGGAATTATGTAAGTAATGATAAAAAATTGCATGTTGAATAGTTCTCTGTGCGCGGTTTCAGACGAATTATGTCTTTTGATACAGTAAACCTAGCCCACGGGACGCCACCCAACATTTTGTATAAAACACATATCGCATATGCGATATAACGCACCTACAATATATCGCATATGTGATATTGATTTCCATCTTTTTAATTAACAGGCAGGTTTTTTACATGTTCTCCAAAATGCATATCGCATATAAGATATATCGTGTCACATGCCCCAATTTTGCAAAAAACAATATTATATTATTTTATTTTATTTGAGGACAATATGTTAAATTTTATGCTAAGTTGTAATTGACGACTCAGTAGAGTCAAGGATATTTAATGTAATTATGAATATTTTAATTATAAATAAATAAAGGTGGAGATAACATCTTAGGAGAGTTGTTAAAAGAGTGTTTACTGGTTAAATTGGTGGAGGATACTGGGTGGAGAGCAAACAGACCTATGGCAACATCCTCAAACCACTTCCAACTGTTGCAGGTGGAAACCTCCATACATTTGGGGTCATGATTCCACAAGAAAGTGGAATCAGAGTAGGTGATGCAATTAATGACAACTAACCCAAAAGACCTAGGCAATCTTTATAAAACTTCCCATTAAAGAGAGCTGAGGCTGCTCATTCTTGAGAAGTGATCATTCAGGTGAATGTACTTTAGATAAATTCAATGGAAGGGAATTGTGGAAAGAGTTTGAGGGGATAACTACTGAGTAATCTAGTGCAACTTTTAAGATAAAATATCTTACTACTGAGTGCGGGGTGTTTTACTGAGTTATTGGATCAGTCTAATGTTTGCATGCTCCACCAGTTCTCAGCCAAGAAGACTAGGAATAGGCTCAGGGGTCCTGAGGAAGTGTTGTTTGAGCGCTCTGCAGGAGTTTGGTAGGGAGGAATGGCCTCCTAATGCTATTATTGTCTATCCTAATCAGGTTCTACATCATTTTGTTTTACTATGTTAGATAGATAAATCTGAATCTGACTATTAAATGAATGTTAATTATTTAGTTTGTAAATTGTTAGAATGGAAAATAATTCTAGTCTGTGCTTTTCCACACCTGGAAGGACCAGGCTGTACTCCAGCACAGATAGAGTATTTACAGTAGATGAAAGAATATGTTAAGAGACTGAATAGAATAGATATGGTTCTGCATTTCGTAGTTAGTAGAGTAATTTGTTTCAGTATGTAGGATATTATTAAAAGGAATAATGATTTGGTTATCTATGTTATTGTTTTAACCAACTTATTATGTAAATATATTGGAAAAGAAATAGCAGTAATCTAGTACAGGTAGAAGGATTAATATGTTAAGAAAATATCCTTGTAGATAGACTGTGTATTTACATATAGTAGATTATTTTTGTTCAAGTTAAATTATCATAGAGGTTAAACCGTGTTATGTTATGTTTACATTTCTTTGCTTTCACTTAGTAATTGACTGAAATACAGCAGAGAAATCACAGTAGAATCACAATGTTTACATACAGTCAAGTAAAGAATCGAACTACTAATCATATAGTTTATTTCTAACAATATCCACTAATCTAAGACTAATAAATACTATAAAATAAATAGGGTTATATTAAAAGAACTTAAATTATAAAGAGTAACTAAGTTACAGAGTCTATACTTTTACTTTTCAAAGAACTTTAAGTAGAATTCTATTTGTCAGTTTAATGGATAAAAACAATGAAAATATAATTAGTAACTAGTATAAAATTAAAATAATATCTATGTAAAAATTAGTTGTAAATATTAGATAGGCTTATACCTGTAAATATAAACTTTAGTGTCAAAAACCTAACCAATTTATTAATCTATTATAAATAAAAACTTCTAAGTTATAAACCATATACTTGGATAATAGTAATAAATATAATTAATGAGTCTACAGTAAATAGTTACCATCCCTTCTGGAAGAAAAGTACTTTTCCACAATACACCTATAATATTAATTTAACCAAAATAACAAGTAATAGAACCTATTCATTAATTAACCGAATAACTTAACAAGGGTTTCACTTCACGAAAAACCCTAACTTGTAATTTTCCAAACAAGTAAAATTAATATTATAAATTACACACTACGAATAAGTTACAGTCCTTTAATAACAATGTATACGAACAAAGGATATTTAGACAGAATGTTCTTCATTAACAGTTGGATAGGACAAACCCTATTATACACGGAGTTACAATATACAAGATTACTGTAAAAACGAGATATAGCTCGAAGCAAAACCTTTTTAAAACCCAATGTATTGTATTGACATGCCGAAAGGCTACAAACTTAATTAGATTACAATACCCAGCTCAGGGCCGGTGTACCTAGCATCATGGCATGGGTTTTTAAAAACAAAACTAAAATTCATTATATCAAAACCTACATTACTATGTAATCTTTATAATTCAAGAAGAGAGCAATTACAAATCACGACATCGATTCGGATCCACCCTGCTATATGAAAGGGTTTAAAACAAAAACAAATCTTAAAAAAAAACTGAAGACCAAACATCCCAAGACGGGGGAAAATGAGGCCGTAACTTCTTCCAACTGAAATCATTTCCCTAAGTCTGTACAAGCGAGGAGTGCCATTTTGTAACCGGGGCTTACCCATAGGCTATATGCAAATCCAAATGTGAAGAGGATTATTCCAAATGAAAAGAGCGAACCATCACCTGCAAGAGAAAACCATAATCTTGATTTAAAAACTGAATTTATAATTGTAACTGTATTTTTAAGGCTTACAAACATTTTTTTTTAAAACAAATCGTTACCTAGAAGTGTTGAAAACCGAGGCCACGAAAAAGGCAGACCAACACAACGAACAGTACAACCCTCGCGTTCACCTAAGAAGGAGGCGGCTGGGTTAAAAATACTAACTACATCAATGACTGGAGCAGAAGCAAGCATTGACAGTGGCCACACCACGATTTGACACTAAAAACTATTGACTGTGTAACACTACCCTCACGCATAGAAAAGTTTGTTTGCAGGAATCAAGTCAAAGGCGAGCTGTGAACTTCACAACTCTTACAATGGGTGACAGTACTTCTCATTACATATACAAGGAACTAGAGGTGAGACAAAGGAGCCCTAATGGCTGCAATGAACCAGTGAGAGCAAAGACCAAAAACCCTCAACAAGAATGAGAGCTAGGGTTGCATCATGAGCTTTTAAGATATGCATTGCACGGTGATAAATGTTCCATGTTCCCACCAAATATTTCCATCCAAAATGGGTCGAATGATATAGTTGCCACTGCATTGTCAGGACAACAGATCATTTACAATGATTTAAACAATGACTATAATAACAAGGTAATATACAAAGTCAATAACGCATCATTTCAAATGATAAACTATGAAGTCGAGCCATGTTAATAAACAAGGTTTTTGTAGTGTTGATAAACATTATTATATAAACCTTGAAATCTTCTTTGGTAAAGGGGCCAAGACACTTATTGCAATGATAACTTTGTTTCATATAATCCTTGTTAAATAAACTTATTATGAAGAGATCAATAGTATAATAAAAGTTGTTGCACATAAGTGGATGATACTACTTTTGACCATCTCTTTTTATAACCATAAACGAAGCATATCTATGCTGTGAGAACTAGTGTTATGCAAACACTAAATCCTAAGAAGCTGGTTAAAAATCATTACTTTATGGAAGTAAATAACAAATATACTCTAGCATAACTCTTACTATTGAATGTAGTCTATTATTCTAAGAGTAAGATAAACTTCTAGGATAGTAAAACTATCAAACCAAGATTTGATTAGACTTGGTAGAAAAGGATAGTAAAACTAATCAAAAGTAAATCTAGTATCACTTATATGATAAGGTCATTTCGTTACATTACTTATGTAATGAAGAAGTTTGGAGATTGAAATCACAACTTGTCAACATTTACGCAAATGATCATTTATAAATACAATGCATTAATAAACTAATAAACTTCCTCTATTGAAGCTTAATAAAGGATAAAGCAAAGAGTTCTGTATAAGCTTGTTTCTTGAAATGTCTTAGGTATGTTTCCATACTTATAAGCAGTGGTGTACATTTCATAAATAGCAATAGACTCTTATGTCAGAAAGGAATTATGATACAAAGTCTTGAGCTCTAATAAGAACTGGACATAGCTTAGAGAAAAGATAGAAGGAAGTTTTATCTAACGTAATCGTCTTTCTGATAAAAGACAAACAGTAGGGCAAAGTTAATGACCTTTACGACATGAAGTTTAAGTACTATCACATTTGTAAAATAAGTAAAAGAAATGTTTCTTTACCTTGTAGTACCTTGGATTCTTCTAAGCAAACTTTTACTTTAGTAGTATATTTATGCTAAAAGAAGTATATCTGGTTTAATGCGTTAATAAACTCTTACTAGTTCAAATTTTACCTGTCAAGACTGTAAGGTCTAGAAATCCAGGTACGCTAGCAATCGCTAAGTAAGCCCCAGTTAGAAAGTAACATCTCACCTACTTGACAAATCAAACCATTAGTATAGCTAAAATAACTGAATGCAGATTATTCACATCACATATCGAAATTAAAATAGTAGTAATCTATATGTGTTTAAGTTATTGGTTACTTTCATTAATTGTTTCATTCTTTCTGTTAGCTGCTAGTAGTTATCAAACTGCAACTATAAACAGTTTATGTTACATCAAAAAAAATTAATTTTTGTGAAAATTTGGGGTTTTGACACATCGCATATGCGATTTAGTGCTCACTCAATATATGCAATTTACATTTATCTATGCTTATGAAGATGATGATGAACAATGATGGTGATGATGAGGAGGATGATGACTATGATGATGATGATGAGGATGAGGATGATGATGAGTCGAAGGAGCAGGAGGAGGATTATGATGATGATTTGGATGGTGATGATGATCAGGATGATGGTGACGATGAAGATGATGATGAACAATGATGGTGATGAGAAGGAGGATGATGACTATGATGATGAGGAGGAGGATCAGGGTGATGATGATGATGATGATGATGATGATGATGATGATGATGGGGATGAGGGTGATGAGGAGGAGGAGGAGGAGGATGAGGATTATGATGATGATGATGATGATGATGATGATGACGAGGATGGTGATGAGGATGAGGATGAGGGTGTCGATAAAGATGATGATGATGGTGAGGATGAGGGTGATGAACAATGATTATGAGGATGAGGATGAGGAGGAGGAGGAGGAGGAGGAGGATGAGGGTGATAATGATGATGATGATGACCATGATGATGATGATGATGAAGATGAGGGTGATGATGATGAGGAGGAGGAGGATGAGGATTATGATGATGATGATGATGATGATGATGATGGTGATGATGACGAGGATGAGGGTGATGATGACCATGATGATGATGATGACGATGAGGGTGATGATGAGGAGGAGGAGGATGAGAGTGATGATGATGAACAATGATGGTGATGATGAGGAGGATGATGACTATGATGATGATGATGAGGATGAGGGTGATGATGATGATGATGACCATGATGAAGCTGATGAGGATGAGGGTCATGATGATGATCATGCCAATGAGGATGAGGATGAGGAGGAGGAGGAGGAGGAGGAGGATGAGGGTGATGATAATGATGATGAGGATGAGGATGAGGATGATGGTGATGATGATGATGATGATGATGATGATGATGACCATGATGATGATGAGGAGGATGAGGGTGATGATGATGAGGATGAGGATGAGGGTGACGATGAAGATGATGATGAACAATCATGGTGATGGTGAGAAGGATGATGACTATGAGGATGAGGATGAGGATGAGGGTGATGAGGATGATGATTATGATGAGGATGAGGATGATCATGATGATCATGATCAATGATGACCATGATGATGATGAGGAGGAGGAGGGTGAGGAGGAGGAGTAGGAGGATGAGGGTGATGATGAGGAGGAGGAGGAGGAGTAGGATGGTAATGATGATGAGGATGAGGGTGATGATGATGATGATGATGACCATGAGGATGAGGATGAGGATTGAGGGTGATGATGAATATTATGAGGATGAGGGTGATGATGATGATGAGGATGAGGGTGACGATGAAGAGGATGATGAACAATGATGGTGATGATGAGGAGGAGGATGACTATGATGATGATGATGAGGATGAGTGTGATGATGAGGAGGAGGAGGAGGAGGATGAGGATGAGGATGATTATGATGATGATTATGACCATGATGATGATGATGAGGATGAGGGTGATGATGATGATGTGGAGGATGAGGGTGATGATGATGATGAGGTTGACGATGATGATGATGAGGATGAGGATGATGATGATGATGGTGATGATGATGATGATGATGATGATGACCATGATGAAGCTAATGAGGATGAGGGTGATGAGGATGAGGATGAGGATGAGAATGAGGATGATGATGAGGAGGAGGAGGAGGAGGAGGAGGATGAGGGTGATGATGATGATGATGATGATGATGATGATGATGATGATGATGATGAACATGATGATGCTGATGAGGATGAGGGTGATGATGATGATGATGATGAAGATGAGGGTGACAATGAAGTCGATGAGGATGAGGGTGATGAGGAGG
>LPNX010963646.1:176114-244716 GCA_001517045.1 Pseudotsuga menziesii
TGAGGGTGATGAGGATGATGAGGATGAGGATGAGGGTGATGATGAGGATGAGAATGAGGGTGACGATGAAGATGATGATGAATAATGATGGTGATGATGAGGAGGATGATGACTACGATGATGATGATGAGGATGAGGGTGATGATGACGAGGAGGAGGAGGAGGAGGAGGAGGATGATGATGATGATGATGATGATGACCATGATGATGACGATGATGATGAGGGTGATGATGATGAGGATGAGGATGAGAGTGATGATGATGAACAATGATGGTGATGAGGAGGAGGATGATGACTATGATGAGGATGATGAGGATGACGGTGATGTTGATGATGATGATGATGATGACCACGATGAAACTAATGAGGATGAGGATCATGATGATGATGATGCTGATGAGGATGAGGATGAGGATGAGGATGAGGATGAGGGTGATGAAGATGATAATGATGATGAGGATGAGGGTGATGATGATGATAATGATGATGATGACCATGATAATGATGATGAGGATGAGGGTGATGATAATGATGATGAGGATGAGGGTGATGATGAAGATGATGATGAACAATGATGGTGATGATGAGGAGGATGATGACTATGATGATGAGGATGAGGGTGATGATGATGATGATTATGATGAGGATGAGGAGGAGGAGGAGGAGGAGGAGGAGGAGGATGAGGATGATGATGACCATGATGATGATGTTGAGGATGAGGGTGATAAGGAGGAGGAGGAGGATGAGGGTGACGATGATGATGATGATGAGGATGGTGATGATGATGAGGATGAGGGTGATAAAGAATGATGATGAGGATGAGGATGAAGATGATGATGATGATGATGATGATGATGATAATGAGGATGAGGGTGATGATGATGACGATGATGATGATGATGACGACGATGATGATGAGGATGAGGATGAGGGTGATGATGAATATGATGAGGATGAGGGTGATGATGAGAAGGAGGATAAGGGTGATGGTGAAGATGATGATGAACAATGATGGTGATGATGAGGGGGATGATGACTGTGATGATGATGATGAGGATGAGGGTGATTATGATGAGGATGAGGACGAGGATAAGGATGATCATGGTTATGATGAGGATGATGATGACCATGATGATGATAATGATGAGGATGAGGGTGATGATGAGGAGGAGGAGGATGAGGGCGATGATGATGATGATGATGATGATGAGGATGATGATGAGGATGGTGATGATGATGAGGATGAGGGTGATGATGAAGATGATGATGAACAATGATTGTGATGATGAGGAGGATGCTGACTATGATGATGATGATGAGGATGAGGGTGATGATGATGATGATGATGACCATGATGATGATGATGAGGATGAGGGTGATGATGATGGTGATGATGACCATGATGATGATGAGGAGGATGTGGGTGATGATGAAGAGGAGGAGGAGGAGGATGAGGATGAGGATGAGGATGAGGATGAGGATGATGATTATGAGGATGGTGATGATGACGATGATGATGACAATGAGGATGATGATGATGATGATGATGATGATGATGATGATGATGATGAACAGTGATGATGATGAGGAGGAGGAGGAGGAGGATGACTATGATGATGAGGATGAGGATAAGGGTGATTTTTATGATGATGAGGATGAGGATGAGGGTGGTGATGATGATGAGGATGAGGGTGATGAACAATGATGCATTAGGACAAAACCAAATTAGTTAAGACGAAATGCATATGCGTTATAGCTTTATCATATCGCATATGAGATATGAATAAGCTATAACTCATATGCGTTATTTTAAAATTAAAATAATTGGCGGGAATAAGGTTTGGCATTAGGTTCAAAAATAGTTTCGGACTACCAAACCTATTAGCTAGGACAAATAAACCAGGGTTATTGCTTGTCTTTTAGAACTCTATAAATATTCCCAATTTAGATGGCGTTTTTTGCTATGACATACATAATATTTTTTTATGAAAATCTGGGATATTGTAGAGTACAATCTTATGATTCTGAATATGTAATTTTTTCCTTCAAAACTATGTTTTATTTATTTATAATTATTTTTCTAAATGACAACCGTCAGTTTTCAAAAATACATATATCGATTGTTTGTTATATAAATTTTGATTTCCATCACCATTTCCCAATAAAACTATATGGTGCAGTAGACGAGATCAAGATCTACAATCTTATATTTAGAAACCAAGGATTTCATTAATTTTTTCCCCTAAAGTGTTGCATCCGCACATAAGGTTTTAATTTCAAGCTTTTGTGACTTCAATAATTAATAATAATAAAAAATAATTCATGAAAAATTCGGAATAAATAGTCTTGCACTAGGCCTATATGTCCTTTATATGTATACAATATTTTATCCCAAATTGACATCATTTACCTCATATATTGCTGCACCAACAGAAACATATATGTTAAGATGTGCTGAAAATTTGAAAACCCACTTTCAAGGAAACTAATTTTATAATCATTTACACACATATTCTCTGCATAAATGCTATATATTATGAAATTTGATTCAATTTCCTATCTTTTCTCCTTTTACTTCATCTTCAAATAAGTTAGGGAAGTACCCCTAATTGTCACCTAAAGTCAGAGTTTTTTGTTTAATCCAGTATTATGTGGCATCTAAAGTGTCTTTAAAGGAGTCCATGATTGTGCATCAACCGTACAACCAACATCAAATTAAAGTAGAAAATAAACATCGTTCTTCTTATAGACAAACCAACTACAACCTACAAAATGAACAAAAACAACATCGACAACTTTTATGGAAGACTAAATTAAGAAGTTTTGTACCATCATTTGATCATCAAACAATTCCAATGAAGGTAGATTTGGGATGGATCACTTCCCAAAATATAGAAGACAATAGTTCAGCAATCCAAAGATTATACCGCCTAGTTTCATCAAGAATCATAGCTCCAAGCTCACAACATCATGAAAAGTCGTTATGAGCAAGAGAACAAAGTCATACAATAAACTATGCTTTGAGGACAAAGCAATTCTAAGGGAGAGGCAATGTAATGAACAAAAGCATATAATAAATAAACATTAAATAACTACTAATAGTTAAATAACTAACACTTAATGAAGAGTGTAACAAATATAAAATAATATATTAATTGTAGTTATTAATTACTAAGTGAAAGGGTATAACCTTTCACTACACATGCTCAAGTCTATAAATGCAAGCCTCATTGTAAAATTGTATGATCACTTATCACTTATCTATCAATTATACATCATTTTATATCTACGGATATGTGGATTATTTCAGAAATTATAGGTTCATTCCGAGTTAATTGAGAATATCCAACTATGGATGTTACACACTTCTGCAAATATCCATCATTTGACAGAAAGCTTTCAAAATTTTCCTTTTTCTGGCGATTATGATGGCATGCAATCTCAACTCCTGATAATTACTCAATGATCCCCATGATTAGACATGGGAGATTCATCCAAAACCATATTTATATAAGACTACCTCTCTACAAACGTAACAACTATAACAATCTTCTAATAATAACAAGTTAATACACATAGTCAACACTAGTGGATTGACGGTTTAAAAGTTTCTTTCATGGGTTGGAAATGCTTCTTTGGAAACAATATTGGACTAGAAACAATAGTTGTCACAATATTTTAATAATAACAAGTTAATATGCGTAGTCAACCCTAGTGGGTTGGCAGTTTAAGAGTTTCTTTCGTGGGTTGGTAATGTTTCTTTGGAAACAATGTTTGATTTTGAAACATCATATCACATCTGCAATTTGATAAGCTATGATCTTCCTTAAAAGAAAATTTTTATTACCCTCCTAGAGCCCCCCTATTGATACATTTTTTAGTCTTCTTGATCCAACAAACAATTAGTAATAGTGCCTATTGGTCTAACCTAGTCCCCGTTTTCTAGGCCACCACCTTTATTTTTTGAATCTACCATCTTGGTAGGTATATTGGAGACACTACCTCTTTGGATAGTATTACTATACACCCATTGTACCATCAAATCCAATGGCGTTGTTACGTTAGGACAGGTTACGAGTTGCATCACCCCACCCATGGCATGCTTGTAGATGTAACAAAGTGTTTTTCTTCTTGGTTGTTGTATGACAGATTATGTGACTCAAAAGCTCGAAGTTGAGAGAAGCAATGTCCAAGACTTGTGTAGAGATCTATATAGAACTTATGGGACATGTATGTCTAGAATTAGGGTAAGCATTCACTCCCTTTTATTTGATGGGGATTGTACTACCTTTTAGGGTTCAAATCACTGCTTTTTAACATTGGGACCTTCTAGAGCCAACTGCTAAGAAATTTCTGTAACCTTGCCATTTTATAGGGAAAAAAATAGATAAAGAATTGAATATGTTGTTCTTTCATAAGAGCAAGAACCTTGAATGAATGTCGAGCATCTCAGATAAATTGTGTATAATTATTCGAGGGTTTCTTTGATTTTCCCATGGAAACATATGCACTCATGGCCACTACTATGTAAATAAAACATCGAAAGATCAAACCCCGTTTCTTATAGGTGGTGTTGTAAACCTCAAGGTTTATTTTTCTTACCCCACTAATGATGATGTATGAATGAAAAGTTAGGTGTTCTATATGTCTTCTTGATTAACAATTACCATATTTATGGACTTATGGTTGCAGTTGCAATTGAGTTGAGATCTTCTGTCACGTGACTTTCACTATGACAAATACCATACATAGTTAAGAAATAGTATGTCCTCTTCTTTCACATTTACAACTATTTATTTTTTGTACAAAATAAAAAAAATGCTACCCTTTTGTTGTTTACATAGTTTGAAGTGCCATTGAATTTCTTTTGGCCTGAACACTATCATGCATCACATAACACAGATATTTTTATATAGTTTTGTTCATGGAAGATTGCCATAGGAGAATCTTAAACCAAACCTTATACTGAACTTGTTATTAAGCATGTCTCAACGAAAAATTGTAATTTGGTATGGATCCTTTATATTTTTTATATGATTATAACACATGACCCTAAAATTTTCCAAAATTTAGAAGAATACATCTTAATCATTTTTTCATGTGAACATATATTTAGAAATATTGATGAAGTTCATGCTGCAAGGGTCCGAGAATATCCCAGTCATTATTGTTTTCAATAATTTGTTCAGGATTCAGTGTCTCAAAGCATATTATGCTTTCAAAGCAATCTTCCAATCCGAGGCTCTTAAAAAGTGTATGAATGTGGTATCATATCATCACATGTGTTGTCATATTATCATCCACCCATATGTGTATATATGTGTCCATCTATGTCAATTTTGCTTCACTTGACGACCTCTTCCATGAGCATGCCATTTCTTTCTTTATGATTTGGTTTATACCACCTTTGGCATTTTTTGTTTTTTCATTTATATTCAATTTGCATGATTTGTAGTATCGTTTATATGCACCTTCTCCGACAAAGAGTAGGTTCATTTGTTTTTAGCCATTGTTACGTGAGTCCATGATTCATTTCATATATAAACTCAAAATATTATGCGTAACCCAGACGTGTTCAGAGGCTTCCAAACGTAGTAAAAGAAACTCTCAGATCATGACAACCTTATTTAAAGTAGAAGGTAAACAATACTTTGTATATCTTACTTATTAAAGTAAAACAATACTTTGCATATCCATCTACCAACTTCTTTTGCAATGGAAACTCAATCTACCGGCTTCGACACTTATCAGTTGCCATGCAACACTTGTTATTACTAGTTTTATCTTAAATAATGCACATGTTTTTAGTAGCTATCATTTTTCAACTAGTTAAGTAATAGTAAAGAAAAACAAGTATAAAATAAACATCAAAATATATTTCAATTCATTACTCTTCATTTTCTTCTAGGAAATGAGCCTTTGCTTGTTCTTATCAAATCATCGTATCCTACATTCAAAGTGATAATTCTCATAATTTTTTATACCAATAACTTTAAATAAAATTTACCAAAATCCCAATTACCTCCATTTGAGTTGCTACTCCTTCCCTCGCCTCAACATCTTCTAGGATTTCTTCCTATATCTCTAGATCCTCTTGTACATTTTCCTCTATTTAATGAAGATTCTCTTTTGAGAAGTGATCTATTTTCCCTTGCTATTTGAATCATTCATCCGTTATTCATGTATTTGACCTAACCCCATAAGATCTTCACAAGAAAGGAATGCCAAATCCTTGGATTCCTCAATTACAACCATGATTGAATCAAATCTAAGATTCAAACTTCATAATATTTTTCTGACTATCTTCCAATCTGTCTGAGTCTCTTCACAAGACCTTATTAGATTTGTAATCCCATAACATGGGTGGAAAAAACATACATAGGTTTTGACATTATTATTTCTTTAATTTTCAAAATCTCTCCTTAACATTTTAAGTTTGATAATGTTTACCTTGTATGCGTCTTGGAATGGATTGTGTAGTATATATTATGCTTCCTTTGTCTTTGCTCTTATTGATATTTGAGAAAATTGATTTTACCATGTGGACTAAATATGAGTAACATAAATCTAGATTCATAGTGGTTAAAATTGTTTAACAAGTTAAATTTTTTAATAAAATTAATAGTGAAAGCTCATTAGATTTTAATATTCAGATTAGATTGTAAAGCAAAATAAAAATAGACTATAAAATAAAGATGGATAAAAAATAAAAATAAAAATAACTTTATAAAACAGATAAACATTTAGATATTATCTCTCAGAATTTGAGCTTGCTTAAATAGACCATCAAGATTCACGACGGCGAAACAAGTGAACAGCCTTAAGCCATTTGATGGTCGTCATCTCTAATTATGGTTAAATGAATTGTATTAACATTTAAAATAAGCTTCAATTAACTAGAAAGCACTGGTCAGTACTTTTTATGCAGCGCCGTGTCAGCTACACAATGCCAACTGTTCCCTGCGAGCGATTGAGAGGAGCGGTTATGCAACTGCTAGAGTTTCCATAAAACGGGTATTGAGAGGACCATTGAAGCTGCAGCAAGCTGCCTCTGAGAGACAATTAATTTGTTTCCTGTGTGGAATTTGTGATCGATATTTGAACACCCATAATCACTGTGTCCAGAAGTTTGGTTATTACAGCCTGGCCTTTCCCACAGAGTGAAAGATCTGCCCTTCGAAATCAAGGCGGAGGCTAAAACCAGGCATAATGATACGAACATCATGTTTGTGAAGTGCTTCGTTTCCATGGTAGCCGACTGTAGAAATGCATAAGAAGTTCAAGAAGCCGGGAGCGAGTTGTGCTTTTGCGAAATCCTAATTGCTTTTTTTTCAGAGAGGAAATCCTAATTGCTTAAATGGCCAATGGATGCAAGTTTTTTTTGTTCTTCGCTTACTCCCAAGGTTTAGTGTGATAACGGGTCATATCAACTGAGTCAAAGTGGTTGGTTGTGTTTATTCGCATTACTTATAAAGTGGTTGGTTGTGTTAGGTTAATTGGGTAAGACATTACTTATTAAAAATTATAAGGTGGAATGATGCAAATTTTGTCAATCGAGCAATTTGCTTGCATTGTTTTAATACATTGAAAAGTCCAATATATCAGAGCCCTTCCAACTGAAATAGGACCTTATTCTTCAATTTGGATCCCTAGTGAGACCCAAGTTTAAAACAACATTCAAAGATTCTGAAACCTATAGTTACAACCAAATGAGAGATTTCAACACAGTTATAACCTATGAGGGAAATTTCCTTAGATTGATGGTGGAAGGAAAAATCCTTAACTATGAATGTTCATGCTTATGTGAATCGAGAGCAAACTCGAGACAAACAAAAGAGACAGATTGAAACAAAACAGTTATACATATTTCCAATTTAAAAACCCCTATTTTCACTATATATGATTCCTTATTTTTACTAGAAACCTTTCTTTATACAATAGCTATAAAATCCCCATACCCTACTCCTCGCCCAACACCTACAATATATTGACCTTATTTTTTATAATTAAACCCCCCCCCCCCTATATGAATGAGCATGACAAGATATTGCTCAACAAGGTGAATCCCCTGTAAGGAAATGTCATGTAGAACTTGATAACGTTTTCACACAGTATCTCTATAATCCAAACATGGAATTTTGTTGAAATAGATGGAGGCTAGTTATAAAAATGAAATATCACAAACTTTACTGTAGAAATTAATTACAAGGTGATGATCATCAAATCTCATCCAGCTTAGTCAGAGTCTGTAGAAGTACATATTTTGTCAGACAATTTGTCATGTTATCGAATTAACGTCTCACCATATTTATTTAGTCGTGTTTTTGTTGTACAAGTCAATTTGTTTGGTGAATTACAGCCATGAATTAAATTATAGTCTTTAATGTTAGTCGTTAGCTTCCAAGAGAAGCATAATTATAATCTTTGTATAAATAATTAAAGAAGAACGAAAAAAAGAGTATGTGGGTGTCTTTTGGAGAAGAAGAAAAAATATGAGAAGTGTTTGAGAGCCCAATATCTGTATCCTCAAGTACACAAGTATTATTAAATTAAATACTTTTGGTTATTTGATATTGTGAGTTTTTCATAGTAACAAATGTGTCTAGGTTTATTTCCAAAAATGGTGAAAAGTGTTTTTCATGTTATAAGTTAATAAACAAAGAAATATCTTAACATAAAGTTTGGTTAAATGTGGCCTTGTTGAAGTGGAGTCATGTGGAGGTTATCCCGACCAACGGGGTGGTAAAAATGTGCATTTCACGCAGAAGTGAAAAATATACTTTATATAACAAGATAACCTTTTAGTATTATAATATTCTAGAAGTGGGAGTTAGTCGTAGTTAAAAGTATGTTGTGATAAAAGTAAAGTGGGTGTATTTTGTGTTACAAGTGTGTGGGGATAAGGTGTGTGAATACTTGTCCGTAGCAGTAAAACCTTGTCGAAGTTATTTTGGTTGAAGTAAGCTTGTCTAAGTTAACTTGTCAAAGAAGAAAAAGGTCCAGGGTTTCCCAAAAGGTAGTGTGTCACAGTCCAAAAGAAAAGAAAATTACTGCACAATAACTCAAATTAATTGTCATGGTTTCTCCTTGTATTTGGTATTAGAGTGAGGTTTGGGGAATAAATTTTGTCTTAAAAAGGGGAAAAGTGATTTTTAAGAAAAGGAAAATTTAAAAAAAAAGACCTCCACTTCGGGTGCACAAATGTCAAGTAAACAAACTTGAATTTTCTCAAGAAAGAATTATGAATATTTGTGTCTAACAATCAACGCTTTGTACAGAGGTCAAGATGTATGGGATATAGTCCAAAATAGGTATACATAACCAACATATAAGGTGAAATAGAGGTCAAGATGTATGGGAGATAGTCCAAAATAGGTATACATAACCAACATATAAGGTGAAATATAATAATCTCACACAAGTTGAGAAGGATTCCTTGAGAGAATAGAGGAGGAAAGATGGAAAGGTTATGTTCTACATACAACAAGCCATGCATGAAAGCATGCTCCCTAGAGTAGCGGTAGCAAAGAACAGTAACGAGGCATGGGATACATTGGAAACCACATATCAAGGCTTTGACAAGGTAAATAATTCTAAATTGTGGACTCTTAGAATATATTTTGAATCTATGCCAATGAAAGATACAGATTCAGTGGAATCATTTTACACTAGAGTTATTTGTTTGATAAATCAACTAAAATGTCATGGAGAAAATAAAGAAGACAGAAGGGTTATTGAAAATGTTCTTATAAGTATTCCCCCAAAATTTGAATCTTTCGATGTAACCTTGGAAGAAAACAAAGACATGTCCATTGATGAGTTATAAGCCTCACTCATCAATCGTGAACATAGAATCAATAGATCAAATACATCATTAAAAGTTTCATTTACAGCACAGTCATCCATAAACCGTGGAAGAGGCAGGGGGAGATATAATTCTAGAAGCATAGGAAGAAGTTTTTCCAGAAGAGGATGCAACAACAGTTCTGCAAAGGTCACTAGTAGGGGAAAAAATCAAAGCCACAGTCATATATGTGGTCACAGGTTTGATAAATAAAAAATTCAATGTCATTATTGTAAGAAAATTGGACATTTTGCATATGAATGCACGAAGAAGCAATATGACCAAGGAAGGAAAGGTCAAAAGTAGTCGAGCAACACCAACACTTCGACCAACACAATATTTTTGGGATGTGCATCCCCAATTGAATGCAATGTTTTTCCAAGGCTGTAGCAATCATATGACTGGTAATTTAAATTTGTTTTCCATTTTAGCTAAATCACTTCACATTGATGTCATACTTGGAAATAATATCTAAGTCATTGTTTTCGGAAATGGTAGTGTTGGTATTCTAACCAAAAAGGGGGAGAAAAACACTATTTCTTATGTTTATTATGTCAAAGGTATAAAACACAATTTGATGGGCATTAGACAATTGTTACAAAAAGGTTATAGAGTCTACATGGAATTCATTCATTGTGTGATTAAAGACATATGTCCGAGCAACCAATTGATAGAAAAAGCACCAAAGACAAGTAATCACTTGTTTCCTTTGAGGATAAGGCCAGATATGAGAGGAAAGAAAAATTCAGGAGTTGCATTTAAGGAAAAAAGTAAAGAAGAAAAGAAGCACTACGACAGGGAAGAAAAATACAAAGAATTAAAAGCAACATTTCAATCAAAGGTTCAAGATGAGTTCTATATATGGAATTTCATATTTGGACATCTGATTTTTTGTGGGGTAAAGCTACTACATATGAAGAATATGGTGAAAGGATTGCACGATTGATTGACAAACCAGAAAGAATTTGTGAAGGCTTCATTTTTAGCAAGTAGCATAGAGATACTTTTCCAGTCGAAAATTCATACATAGCACACACACCACTTGAGAGTGTGCACTCTAATATTTGTGGGCCAATGCAGACACCATTCAAAGGAGGTTGTAATTATTTTTTTATTTTTATTGATGATTTCACAAGAAAAACATGGATATATTTTTTGAGACCCAAATCTAATGCATTTAGATGTTTTTAGTAGTTCAAGGCACTCTTGGAGAAACAAAGTGGATACAACATCATAATTTTGAGGATAGACAGAGGTGGTGAATATGTCTCAAATGATCTCCTAAAAGTTTTCAAGACCCAAGGCATAGACAAAAAATTCACTACACAGTATACACCTTAGTAGAACAATGTCACCGAAAGAAAGAACAAAACCACTATGGAGATGGCGCACAACATTATGGCAACCAGGTATTTTCCAAATAAATATTGGGTTTTGAGGAAGTGGCAACTGTTGTCTATATTATGAATTGCTTTCTGACAAAGAGCGTGAAGAGCAAAGTCCCTCAAGAAGCATGGACAACTATGAGACATGGTGTTTCTCATTTAAAAGTTTTTGGTTGTGGCGCATATGCTAATGTTCTAGATGAGCCAAGAAGAAATTTAGACAACAAGGGACACAAATGTTTTTTTTTTTGTTATTCTGGAGACACAAAAACATATAAGTTGTATGACCCTATCACAAGGAAAGTAATTATCAGAAGTGATGTTTGATTTGTTGAGAATGAAGCATGGGATGGAACCATCAAGAAGAATGTCAATACCGTGTTGATTATCGAGCATGATGAAATGACTGAGGATGTGGTTCAAACACCACATGTAAGCCAAAAGGTCACAACCCCATCAACTCGCATGATAATGCGGCATGTTTCAGCACAAGTAGTAGCTCAAGCCACACCGACAAGCACAATAAGATCTTAGTAAACTTGATCAAGCAGTTCAATGAGGACAACATTAACAAATCAAATAAAGAGAAGAAGTCTATGTGAAATATATTATGAATGTACACCAAATTCATTATCTTTTTTTGCATTATTTTATCAAATAGATGATCCTCTAACATTTGAGGAAGTTGCCGAAGATGGAGTATGGGAATAGAACATGGATGAAGAAATAGAATGCCTTGAGAATAATTAAACATGGGAGTTGGTAGATGTACCAAAAGATAACGATGTAATTAGTGTAATATTGAGTTACAAGACCAAGCAAGATGCTAATGGAAATGTACAGAAGAACAAGGCAAGATTGGTCACAAGAGGGTTCACACAACAACCTAGCATAGACTTCAATGAAAGTTTTGCACTTGTCACACACATGGACACAATCATAACATTTTTGGCCATTGCCACACAAAACAAATGGCATGTTTATCAAATGGATGTTAAATCTACATTTTTTAATGGTTATCTAGAGGAGGAAGCGCATGTTAAACAACCACAAGGATATTAATTTCCAAGACAAGAGCACAAAGTATACAGGCTCATAAATGTACTCTATGGTTTGACTCAATTAAGATGGACACACCAAGTCAAGATGTTTGGTGACTTTATAGTCATTAATTAAATTACAGTCTTAAATGTTAGTAGTTAGCTTCCAAGAGAATGAGAATGAGAATTCTACTCTTTGTATAAATAATTGAAAAATAAAGAAAAACAAAGTCTCGAGGCCTAGCTCTATAAAAAATGATACATCCAAGCAAATTTCCAAGTATGTAAATGAGCCCATAGTTCTCTTTTTATGTAGATCCAATAATTTTATGGATAAATGCAAGTATTATTCATGTTCCACATCTATTGAGTTAATTGTGTGAATGCACATCCTCTCAAAAATATACTTTATATAACCAAAAATATACTTTATATAACCAGATAACTTTTTAGTATTGTAATCATGTCTAAGTAGAAGTAGGAGTAGAAAGTGTGTAAAGATAAAAGTCGCTATGGTGAAAGTAAAAATTGAGCATTGATGTGTGGTACTAACAAAGAAAATAAAATTTGCAAATTTTAAGCCTCTCCTCATAAGCTCTAGCCCAGCATTGTCATTTGGCTCCACCGTCCTTTGTCTACATTAACGTGTAACTTTCTTTTTCTCAAGCCCAGATGAAGTAAGACGATGCTCCAGTTTACTCACCAACCACACTGTGTTGCTTATAGTATACCATTCTTTGTACCAGTCACTCTGCCGTGTATATCCACACCACTGACCTGCTCAAGAAAAGTATTGCTTGTAATACGCGTATCTTTCACAATGGAAGCACCGATGCGTATATAGAAAATTTGAGTTCCTTTTGCTTTATTATTCCTGGTTGGCATATTATGATAAGGAATTTAATTGAAAATGAATTACCTTATTTAGAAAGTCGGAGACCCACGGGGAAAAGGTTGTAATTCTGAACGGTTGTGTGACATATTATGATCAGGAATTTCAGGTCCCAGTAAAACTCGAACACGCTAAGAACTCCCTCCATCCTGGTATGAATGCATGAGATTTAAAAAACCATAGTTATATCTTCACGCTTAATGAATGTTTATACCCATACACTCATAGAAAGGAATTAGCAACGAAGAAATCCGCAGAATTTGATATTCGAAGAGTTAGAGTTAACTTGACGTCAGTACCTACTATTGATACATTGCTAGAAGTCGAAAGGTATACTTATAAATTATCAATGCTACCTTCAATCTCATCACTATCTACGGAGACTTACAGAATCAGAAAGGAAAGAACTAAGTCGGTTCATCAATGGCTGTGAGATTGGAGGATTCAGCAAGACTAGCAAATATGCCACTGACAGACGAGGCTCCTGAAAAATCAATCACAGAGACTGCAATCGACAAGACTTTTGCCAGCGCAGCTAATCTCGTCAAACTGCTTCGGACTACCACGGTTCTTTCTTTCCAAATGTTGTCGCCCATTTTAACCAACGGAGGCCACTGCTACAGCGTAAAAAGATACTTGACCGGTTTTCTCTTGGGCTTCTGCGGGATTTCTTGCTTCATTGATTCGTTCACCGATAGCTACAGGGCAGAAAACGGGACGTTATACTACGGGATCGCCACCAGAAGCGGGCTTTGGACGATGAACCCAGAGATCAACAAGAAGGTGGATCTATCTGCTTACAAGATCACGTTTCTTGACTTCGTGCACGCCGTGCTATCGGTTTTGGTGTTTGCCTCTGTCGCCCTCATGGATCCCAACGTAGTGAACTGTTACTATGCGGATGCTCGAGAGGACCAGAAGCAGTTGGTTATTAGCCTCCCGGTGGCTGTTGGCACTCTTTGCAGTATGGTCTTTGTCACGTTTCCCACGAAACGGCATGGAATTGGCGATATCCCGCTCTCAGATTAACTTGATATAGCCGCCGCTTGTTAGTATTATTCCAGTCTTTACTGTAGATTGCTTATGTGCAGCAGCTTATTAAATTTCTGTGGGATATAGTTTAGTGCCCATGAGTTGCCAACAATGTTCCTCTCTCTTTATCGAGGATTATTTGCTGTTTATGGATTTGTATTCTAAATAATAATAATAGTTATTTTAGTTAAGAATAAGAATAATTATGTTTATTGACATTTAGATATTATAAGAAATTGTCAATAAGATTGATCTAAGTGTAACACATTTATAAATGTTAGGTGTCTATGTGGATTGTTTGAGGTAGCATTTGAATTTTTTTGGAAGAGAAAAAAAAAATTACCAGGAGAGTGTGAGTTCGGTTGTAAATGAAGTCAAAATTACCAGGAGCGTGTGATTGGGCATTTAAATTTTTTTATAAAAAATAAGGAACCTGTGAATTGGGTTGTAAGGTAAGTTTAAATAAGAATGTGTCTATTGTCTCAATGGGTATTTGAATTTTTTTTCAAGTATAAGAATACAACGAACGTGTGAGTTGGGTTGCAACCGAAGCTTAAATAAGAAATTGTGGCGTTATTTTCATTTTCGAAGTTTAACCAATTTGGCAGGGTGGTGATATTTTTTAAAGAGTACTTTGAAATTAACGTTTCAATTGATTTGACTTATATATATTATAAAATTAGGTTTAGAATTTTTTTAGTTTATAATTTTTTATATTTTTTTGTGTTAAAAATTTTCTATAATAAATTTTAGTTTATTTACCAGTATATGTTATATATAATTTTTTATTACTTATAGTATATTTTTTCAAGTTTAAAAATTTTCTGTCGTAAGTTTTAGTTTATTTATGAGTATATGTTACTTATAATATAATTTTATTAGTAAGTATATGTTACTTCAAATATAATTTAGTAAGTATATGTTATTTCAAATATAATTTTATTAGTGATAAAAATTTTAAGGATTGATTTTAATTTTAATTTGAAGATATTTTTTTCAAAATTATGGTATCATGGAAGATTGAAGAAACAAGGATATTGGGCGGCTCTTTTAAGTAGTGGCATAATAACTTGTATATAGATTCAATATAGCTCAATAAGATGAGCTTGATTTGGGTAATTGGAATCATGGTGAAGGTAACATTTTACTTGCGTGATTCTAAATAGAGCTTAGAACATATATTTTCATGATATTTATTATAGATTACATGAAATAATTAAACAAACACAACCATTGAATATTTAGAGAAGAAGAGAGACCCTAGTTTACAAGAAAACCATAGAGAAAAGCATACAAGAAACATTAGCATCCACAACAAACAGAGTAGTTAAATGATGAAACTTAGGAGTAGAATCATCAAATCAAATTGTGTAATGCAGGGGAAAGGCACCAAAAAAAATACTTAACATGGAAAATTTTAAGGATCCCTAAATTTCATATAGTGTAGAAGTGTTGGTGACTCTTATTAATTTTTAAATTTCCAACCATAAAATATTTGGCCTTTAAATATATATATATTCAAATTGCATCATTTTATAAAAATGGAAATTGGGGAATATTTTAGGAAAAAAACATAAAAAAATAACTCAAGGATCAAATTTTGCCCCTAATATTTTCCTTGTACTTGAGTAACCATTTGGTACAAGACGAATCAACGAAAGATATTCATGGTGGAGAGGTTGAACTATAAATAGACATTATTGGCTCATGCGTAAAAAAATGTGGGGATTAGTAGAATCAATACACACGGCTTGAAGATAAATTTGAAAATCCTAATTGTATCAATGCACACAGGGCCGAAAGATAAATTCAAAAATCCTAAGTGTAGATAAAGTATTGACAAATGTACAATGACGCAGTTGTTGTTTGTAGACTATTGGTTTGATAGTTAAAATATAAAATATTTTTTATAAATTATTGTGAGCAAAGTATACTATATAAATGCACTAATGAATGAAGGTATGCAGTATATTTCAAATACAGAAAAATATATGAAAAAATTCCACCAAATTTTCTTTCAAAGAACAATTACAACCATAGTAGCACATACATGAATATTGTTTAAAAAAATGAATTCCAAGTAAATTGAGAGGTTAGTAGTAAGAACAATCTATTCATATTTACCTTGTGAATTTTTATAATGTTAAATTCATATAAAGTTGAATTTTCCTTTATTCTATTTGTGCAAAATGAGATAATTCTCAAACTCACTCACATATTTGGTTTTCATTTATGTTCTAGAAACATTATATAAGCACTATATAATGTCATTATAGAAAATAATGTCCACTTGTTAATATGTAATGCATTCACATTTATTATATGGTGCAAGAAATGAGAAGTTTATTGAAATTGAGCCATTAAGAAATTGGGAAAAAAAACTTAATTTGATTCAACTCAACATTACAAGTCGTAATTCTTCTTTTGAAAGTCCCAACTCCTAAAGTAACCAAATATTTTAAAATCCATCATGTTGGATGGTGTCAGTCAAATCGAGGTTCAATAGGAATTGCCAACAAAACAACCTACAGGCGTTGGCATTTTCAATACCCTTCAAACCTGATAAGGTCTCACATGATACACATGTAGGAATAACAAATGCCATTATAGGAGGTGTGTAGAGGAGGATGGGGTTTCCATTTTCTTATACACTCATTAACTTATTCATGCATTACTCATAGTGAAAAACTTAGCATTCAATCTTTATAACAAAGGAGAAATTTATTCTGACCATAGAAAAAAAAACATTGCATGAAATAGGACATAATCAACTTCATATTATTACTTGGAAAAAATCAGTACAATTGATGGCCATGGCTGAACATATGATAGATTCCTCATTCAACTAAAAATCTTAGATAGGTCTTAGAGTACAACAAACCCTAGTGAGAAATAAGCATAGATAGGGTTTCTAGTACATTCATCCAATTGACTATGCAAAACATCCAAACTGAAAACATTAACAAATGTGTATTTTAATAGGATTTTGGTTCCATTCCTTGCCATTAACTTATGCCCATTTTGATAGGCATGCAAAATACCACACATAATGTGTTGCGGACATGCAGCATAATATTCCCTTGCATTATCTCATGCATGGCATCTTCCTTGCCACCTAAAATATTTGTCACCCATCCACCTATGCCGAAACTCAGATGCCAATAGGAACCCAACACTATGATGTCGCTTGTCTTAACAAATGAACCATAGGGGTCTAAGGATGCCACTAAGGGAAGCCATGTACATAAATTCCTAACAAAGTCCTAGAATCTAGAATTGATTCCCTTGAACTGACTAATGATGTAAGTGAGTTGAGTATTGAAGGAATCCACATCTTCCTTCATGATTTTCCCCACCTTTGGTTTTTCCTTCTCAGTGAGAATGAGAACTTTTGTCCCTTTGTTGTGGAGTTCTGACAAGTTATCAAAATGCTTCTATGTCTGTTCTTATGCCTCAACAATAATTGACAAGATGGTCTATTGTCTCAGCTTGCTTGTCATTCATCTTCTTGGTTAAGGATGAGATGTCTATCATGGCTTCTTTCTGTGTAAAGAGTGGAAATTGCAGCAAACTTTACTTCTTGGCGTTGACTAGGGCCCCACAGTGTCTTATTTGTTGGTCCAACCAGAATTCTATTTTGTGCCTCCTATAATATAGATAGTTGTTCATTCTCTACTACACAAATGTGCATGAAGTCATAAGCTCCCAATTTATAAAGTTGTCCTGGAATCAAGTGGAAATCAACACTCATTGTCACCTTTGTAGGAGAGCTCTAATAGCATATAGAAATAGTAGCTCCAAAGGTAAGAAGAAATCACAAGAAGTATATCTAGCTACATGATAATTCTCACAAGAATGCGCAAGGAAAATAGAGAGAAAAATAAAGAGACTGAATACAAGATAAGTGAAGAGTGATCCAATATCTTTCCATGTCTTATTGATTAACATAGTGTACATTAAATAATACACCCTTCATAGGTAAATTCAAGTTTATTAGGAGACAAATTGTGCTATCCCATAAATCAGACTTACCAAATATGATAAACCACCATAGGTGGCTAGAGCACTTTCCAAATATGTCAAGGACCTCACGAATTGGCTGAATTATGACTAAGTTGTCATGATTGATGGAAAAACATGCTAAGCATGGAATATAGAGAGAAATTCGTGGAGGATGGGTTGGAAACAAAATAAAGTAGTTTCCTAGTTGACTAGGTTTAACTTATCCACATAAAAGCAGGATAAAAGAAATATAAAGACAAAATATGCAGGAAGGCGCAGTTACTAATTTTGGCAGTCAATAAAGTTGGAAGGATCCAACTAGGACTAGGATAAAGGCTCTCCTAGGGTATATACGTCAAGTGTTGACGAAGTGGTGCAAGTGGATGCCAACTATCTAGGGTAGTAGGTAGGAATTTAATAAAAAATGATTAAATATTGTTATCCTAAGTATGAAGTGGGTTTATAATATTCCAACACCCCCTTTAAGTATGACTATATAATGATATGTCTGAAATAATCAAATGCATATAGGTGCATATAGGGACCAACAACAAGGCTACGGTCACCCTTTACGATTATTCATGTCCAGTGTAACAAACTTAAATAATAACAAAAAATAATAATAATCAACACACACACACACACACACACACACACACACACACACACGTATATATATAATAAATAATAATAATTAATAATTTCTTTCATAAAAGACATGACTATTAATGAAAGGGTACTCCGCCAAAATATAAATAACGGAACCTCAATTGTAGTTCATATCATATCTATTTTATCAACTCATGAATTATTTGTATTTTCGAAAGTGGAAGTTTGAGAAGTTCTAGTAAATGGATTTTTGTCGTTATAGTGGTATCAAAGCTAGTCCTTCCTTAGGTCTCACTGATTCTGGTTTTTAACCAATACTCTCATATTTTCTCTGCTTTATTAGTCTTTGACTAGAACTAGGTCATTAGCCATATTCACCTTCTCCCTACATATCCACATTTTGTTTCCCACAGCATTCATACATCTTTTCCCATCTCTCTGCACCACGAACATTCTCCTCAACCCATTCATCCACGTTGCACTCCATCACTCCCTCTCTCTATACCCTCTCCTACTTCACACATTTTCTTCCCACTCCTCCATTTCCATCCATATTCTCTCACTCAACCACTACTCCTGCACGCTTCCCCCAATCGCAGCTCCTTCCTCCCTCTCTATCGCAGCTCCTCCATTCATCACTCTTGCACATCCCCACTCCCATCTTCACTCCTACCTTCATTCCCCCTTGTACACTACTCCATTCCCACCTACATCTCCCCTCATAGCCCCTACTTTCATCTTCCCACACATCTTCCCCCACCTGGACATTCACGTCCCTGCTCCTTCCTGGAACTCCTGCAAGCGGTGCTCCACTACGTCTCCCTCCCAATCCTCCACTCCTCCCTTGCATTCATCTTCGCCATCCCATCTTCTCTCATCCATGCCTCACACCAACCTTCTCCCTACCCCCACAACACCCATCTGCCATCCCTATCCTACGTGTTGTCGGCATATTCGAAGCCTCCGCCCACAGCCTCACATCAACTTGTGCTGCTTATTATATAAAAAAAAGGGAAAAGAAAGACAAACCCAAAGGAGAATTTAAAGAAAAAAGCAAGACAAAATCGAAGAAGAAAATAATTCAAGATCCAATGAAGACTATATATCGTCGAAGGTAATTAGTCAAAAGGAAAAACAACTATCGTAAAAAAACACCAGAAGTCAGGAATTATGGTGAATTCTAAATCATAAATGCAATTCCAACTACAAGTAGCATTGGACAAAGTAGAACATTATAAAAATACCAATGATTGTATACAATTGGACATGACGAAGCTAGATATTTCTAAGGGATTAACAGAGCAGGTGAATCATTATCTAAAATGACGTATTGAGAGATTATCTACTTAAATTTAGGAATTAATGAGTCAAAAATATCCCAATCAGAATCTACAAAACCAAAAAATCATGAAAGAGGTAGTTGAGAATAAAGAAGAAATAAAATGATTAAACAAAAACATCAAGGACAAAGATGAAAAAATTACGCAAATTCAGACTAAAAGTAAGATGCCAAGAAGCAGATAATTGTTGCCATTAACAACAGATTGAGCAACTCCAGTAGAAAGAGGATGACACAAAAAAAGTACACAAGTTGGAAATTACGAAATTCAATAACATATTAACAAGTAATACTGAAGAAATTTATCGATTAAGAAATCATGATAAAATATTAGTTACGAAGATCAAGAAGTTAAAGAGTATCAAGAAGGAAGACAACTGAAATGAAGACATCGAAGGAAAATTCCTAGAAAGGAAAGAATAAAATCGATGCCTTCAAAATCTTAATAAAGAACTTAAGAAACGCAAAGATGAAGAAAAAACACAAAAAGAAATTATTAAGAAGATTCAAAGTGAAAATAAGCAATTAGAAAACAAGTTAAAATATATCTCTCCAGTAGAAAAGAATCCTACACAAAGATTAATCCAAAGAGACACCACAAACATTATAAGAGAAAATAATGTTAAAAAATTCCCTATCGACGTCCAAACCATAGCAGTCGATATCTTAAGAATCATAAACGATCTACAGAACTCACTGAGACCTATGCACTCAATTCTCAAGATGTTAGTTCACTTAGAAAGTGTGACGTTCAACAAAAAATCAATTTGGGGTGGATTGACTCATCCACACATCAAAATTTATGCTCTAAACTCAGGAATTTTTATCGACTTGTGTCATCAGCCACAACATTGCACATAATGATGCGACCACGTTATAAGGCTTTGAGGACAAAGCCTTTCTAAGAGAGTGACAATGTAACCCACATAAAAAATAAATAATCAAATAAGTTAATAATTAAACATAAATAATTATAAATAATAATCAAAAGGACTAACCTTTCATACACAATTCCCAAGCCATATTTAAAATGATCCATCATTGTAACCTATTATCTACCAATTCACATATCATTTTATATCTACGGATATGTGAGTTATTTCAGAAATTATTGGTTCATTCCAAGTTAATTGAGAATATCCAACTATGGATATTACAGTGTAACAAACATAAAATAATAAATAAGTTAATAAGTTAATAATTAAACATAATTAATTATAAATAAGAATCAAAAGGAATTACCTTTCATACACAATTCCCAAGCCATAATTAAAGCATGCCATCATTGTAACCTATTATCTATCAATTTATATATCATTTTATATCAATAGATATGTGGGTTATTTCATAAATTATGTGTTCATTCCGACTTAATTGAGAATATCCAACTATGGATGTTACAGTGGTATCAGAGCGAAGTTAGGGTTCATTCGGGTTTTTAACCACTATATTAGGGGTTCCTCAAAAAATAGGGCCTTGTCCAAAAAAATAAATAAATAAATAAAAGAAAAAAAGGGTGAAAGTAAAACCACATGTGGTTTCTTAATAAGTGGGTTTGGGTTTATTCTTCAACAATAAACAAAAAAAAAGATATTTGAACCTGGGTGTGGAAGGTAACAATCATTCCTCCCAACCGCCCAATCTACACCATTTTACAAAACTTAAGGGGAAAAAAACTAAAAGTGCATAATAATTGCTACTAAGAAGCAAGTGGGATTTTTTGAACTTAGGTGGGGAAGGTAACAATCTTTACTCCCAACCACCCAATCTACAATAAGTATTTAGGGGAAGAAATTAATTATTTAAAAGTATAGTATATTATACAAGATAAAATATGTCTTTCTTTGATATATCTTGGGATAAGAAGCATAACAAAATGGAGTCTTGTGACAAAAAAAAAGGAATATTTCTATAAACTTTTAAAAAACATGCACACCCCATATTAAAAACTTATGGGATTACTCAAGAGAAGTTTGTTTGCATTTCTATTTTCCCGAAAACCAAGAAGAATTGTATAAATGTTGACCTAGAAAACCAACTAATTCTTTCAGAATCATATATAATTGACAATACAACGATTATTTATGATGAGAAATATGATCTTAAGAACCTACAAGTATATGTTGATGATTACAAGGTCCTAACTCAATTCAGTATTGTTTCAGTGGTATCATTAGAGAAATATAAGGGTTGATATAATTCTAGGGCCAACTTGGTTAGATACATTGGGTACCTTCATGCTCAACACAAGGAAAAATTTCTTGAAAATTCCTTACAAAAAGAAGAAAGTCACATTTTAGGATGTTACAATGAAGTCAAGTTCAAAAGTTGTTTCAACTAAAGACTTGAAATACATATCGAAGGTTATTTCACAAGAAGATCAGAAATCGATACAGAAGATGAATAATGAATTTGATAAAGTCATCATAGATAAAGAAGAAGAGATCTCTCGTCTAAGAGATCATAATCAGAAGTTGCTTCTTCAAATAAAGAAGGCGAAGGATAAGGAACAATACAATCAAAATCTAGAACAAGAGAATCAATATCTTCAAAAGAAACTATTAGAAAATATCGAAGAGAATAATCACCTTAAGAAACATAAACAAGATCTAATAGATCATATTCCTAAGCTTAAATATGATGAGAAAGTGCAAGATGAAATGTTAAGAAACCTTAAGAATGACAAGTATTCATTAGAAAAATAATCAAATACATATCTAGTCCTTGTCATAGTTCAAAAAGAAGCCAATCTAGTAAAAATATAACATCCAACACATACCCATTCTCAAAAGAAGACGCTCATGAAAGAAAATAACATTGTGAAAATTCCCTATCGACACCCCAACCATATAAATGGGTATCCTAGAAAGTGGGAATTGTTGAAATATAATGGTACTAATGTAATCAAATGTTTTGATGACAGATCAGTAGGAAAGCCCAACAATCAACAAAAAATCAATTTGGGATGAGTGTGGGATGAATTGATCCATCAACATATCAAAAATTATTCTCTAACTTAGAAGTTCATATTGACATGTTTCGTTAGCTATGGCGTCACAAGGAACAATGCATCCACATTATAAGGATTTGAGGACAAATCCTTTCTAAGAGAGAGGCAATGTAACAAACTTAAATAATAACAACAGACAATAATAAAATAATAATAATAATAATAAACATCAATATATATATATAGATATAGATATAGATATAGATATATAAAATAAATCATAATAATTAATAATGTCTTTCCAAAAAGACATGACTATTAATGAAAGGGTAATCCACCAAAATATAAATAACAGACCCTCAATTGTAATTCATGTCATATCTATTTTATCAACTCATGGATTATTTGTATTTTCGAAAGTGGAAGTTCGAAAAATTTGAGTAAATAGATTTTTAACGTTACATCCAGAAAAGCTAAGAAAAGAGGAAAAACCACCTGGGGATAATCCTCCCTCAAGAAAGGACAAGGAAATTTTTTTGAAAACATGTATTCAAAATGTATTTATATTCACTTTAACGAGATGAATGAACTGATTGTGGTGAAATATCTGATGAATAAGTTTGTAGGATCTATGATCATGTGCTAGAGTGTAGAATGTGCAAGAAAGAAGAGGTGAGACTCCTTATATCTCATCAACTGATGAAGTATGAGGATTATCTTAATGCTTCTTGATTTTAACATACTCTTATATGCAAAAATAATCTAAAAAAGAGAATATATTTATAGATACTCTTCTTAAAGCGTAGAAAAAATAACATAATCAATAACCCAATCAGTTTTTTGTATAGATACAAAATTGTGATGTGGATCACATATCTTTTTTCCAATATGATGTAGAACCTTCCTAAATCTAATATGAGGCTGAATAGACTTTGATATGTTAAATTTTTATCATTTAAGCTAGAATTAACTTAGGATCTTATCTGAGAGAATAACAAGCACAACAATCAAACACATGAGACAATGAACACAAATATTTTCCTCAGGAAAACAATAAAGGAGAAAACCCTACAGCTTCCTCATAGATAGAATCAACACCAAAAGAAAAACCCCAAAACCAGTAAGATGATATCCCAACAACAGTAGTCTCTCTCTCTCTCTTGTCCCAACAACTTCTTCTCTCTCATTTATGTGCTACAACTGAGTGTGAGTGAGTGTTTGATAAATAGAGAGGCTCACTCTCTATTTATACTAGTTCCCAACTTGATAATAACTCACTAGGGCCAACTTCTCTAGGAGAGTCTAATAACCCTAGGGCCCCACCACTGCGGGGACTTTAACCCTTGAACAATAGGAGGGTTACCCACAATGACTTGACATGACTTGTTTACATTATAGAACCTCCCGATGGGAACATCAGGGCATGACATGACTCAATTACATTACAGATACTTCCCAGAATAAACATCGGGGTACAATACATGAAATATACAAGTGAATACATTCCGAAGTTACAAATACATCAACACTCCCTCTTAACTAGGAAGGTATTCTCTCGACACAAGTTTTCAGCACTAGTCTTCTTCTCTGTATCAACTGGATCATCTCGTCATCTTCATCTTCAAGTCATATTCATCTTCAATTTGTCTTCATCTTCAAGTGTTCTTCATCACGGGATCTGGATCATCACACGATCTGGATCATCACTGCTGGATCATCATCATTGTATCATCATCAAGTCTGGACCATCACTTGATCTGGATCATCATCAAGTCTGGATCATCATCATAGGTAGGGATGATTTTAAGTAACCATACTTATTTAAAAGCGTATGAATGTTGGCGAATCTTACCAGTTCTTAAAACACCAACTATACAATGTTTGGGGATATTTTTCAAAAAATATTTTAATTTCCAATGATTTTATACATTTATATAATAATTTGGCGATTTGTAGTGTGAGAAAAGTTTACCCCATTAAAATCGGGCGAAACAGGGCTTCAAAAATTGCAAAATGGAGAATATTTTTTTTGAGAAAACCCCCTAAAAATATCCCATGGGCTAAATTTCACCCCTAAAATTATCCCTGGTTGGGACTTTCAAAAGAATAATTATGAATTAGGTGTTATCTAAAAAATGGTGCTATTTCTTGATTCTTCTCATCACAGGAAGTTCTACAAAGCAAACCCTTTTTCATGCTAGTTGTAGGCCTAGCCTCCATGTAGGTCTTCTTCAACACTTATATCTGACTAGGTGCCTCCATTCTCCCAGAGAATGGTATCTCAACACTAATATGAGTATTCCTAGTAACTGACCAGGTGCCTCCATTCCAAGTATGGCATTCATCACTTATATCTAATCATGTAGGAACCAATCCTACAGTCACATGAGAATGGCTCAGCACTCATATCTGACATGGAAGGAACCAATCCTCTCACCATGACAGAATGGATCAACCCTTACATCTAACCATGGAAGGAACCTAATCCTCTCACCATGTCATAATGGCTCATGGACTCATCATTTCCCCTTGGAGGGAACCTCGATCTGGAGAACACCAAGCTTCTCCCTGAAGTACTCAAACTTCACTCTAGCCAATAGCTTCATCAATACATGCGCTATATGTTCGTTAGTCGCAACATACTGGACCTTCACTGCTCCTCTCTACACCATATCCCTGATATAGTGATATTTGATCTTGATATGCTTCGACTTGTCATGGAACATCGGGTTCTCAGAAAACTTCACACAACTCTGGTTGTCACAATATATACAAGTAGCATCCAACTGGAGATCAAATAAATCAGACAATATGTTTCTTAGCCACACTGCCTCACAACTAGCTAAACAAGCTACGATACACTCTGCTTCAGTTGTACTCAGGGCCACACGGGACTGCTTCCTGCTAAACCAAGAGATCACACCTGATCCCATACTAAAGTAGCATCTTGAAGTGCTCTTTCTATCGATGGCACTGCCTACCCAATCTGAGTCAACATAACCCTCTAGGTTAATCTTCTGATTCACCTCATACTTGAGCCCATAATCAACTGTACCTTTTAGGTATCTCAGAATATTCTTTGCAGCAATCAAGTGAACATGTCTTGGATTTGTCAGGAACTAGCTCAAGGTGTTCATAGCAAAGAAAATATTTGGTCTTGTATTCATCAGGTATATCAAGGACCCAATCATCTGACGATACATTAGAGAATCAACCGCTTCTGATGAAGCATCACTCAATAGCTTCAAGTTCGATGCCATAGGTGTGGTTATGGCCTTGCAGTCCATCATCCCAAATGTATTTAGGATCTCTATTGCATACTTCCCTTGACCGAGGAATATTCCATCTGCATTCTGCCACACCTCCATGCCTAGAAAATAGTGCAGCATACTGACAAGTCTTTCATTTCAAACTCGAAAGCAAGCTTCCTCTTCGTATCAACAATCAACCCATCCATACCTGTTACAAATAGATCATCTACATATAGTAGGAGTATCACTGGGTTTCCTTCTTTAACCTTGTAGTAAAGGTTGGAATCTTCTTTACTTTTGGTAAAGCCCAAACTGGATAGAAATCCATCAATTATGTCGTACCATGTCTTGGGTGCCTTTTTCAAACCATACAGGGATTTCTTCAATCTACACACATGAGATTCCCTATCATGTGACTCAAAACTGAGTGGCTGCTCCACATACACTTCTTCTTCTACTACACCATTCAAGAAGGCAGTCTTGACATCCATCTGGTGTATCTTCCATTTCATTACTACAGCCAAATCAAGTACTGATTTGATGGAAGTGTATCTGGCTACAGGTGAAAAAGTTTCTTCATAGTCTATTCCTTCTTTCTGAGAGAAGCCACGAGCCACGAATCTTGCTTTATATTTCTCTATGCTACCATCTGCAACATGCTTGATCTTGTAGATCCATTTGGAAGTTGCAATAGATTTCCCTTCTGGTCTTGGGACAACATCCCAAACATCATTCTTCATGATAGATTGATACTCTTCGATCATAGCATCCTTCCATTCTTTTCTTTCTGCTTTTTTTCATAGTTGGAAGGTTCTTTATCAATAATATCAAATAGCATGGCTACATAGCTGGAGTAGGACCTAGTTCTCTTTCTTCCTCTGTGTGTTTCTTCTGAAGCTCCATCTCTTTCTGCACCTTGGATAATTTCACGTACCCAAGCAGGTTTCCTCTTATGAGGATTGTTCTCATGAGGTGGATCCACAGGTTCTTGAGGTTCTTCTAATTCTCGAACCTCTTCTTGAATTTCTTCATTCATGGTTGTATCATGAATTCTGGGTGCTTCTGTTTCTTCAGGTTCTTCAGCTGGTCTCTTTCTAGATTTGATGTAGGATGAATCTTCGTCAAATGTTACATCTATGCTGACGTTGATCTTCTTGAACCCTAGGAATTTTATTCTGTAAGCCTTCGAGCTTTCAGAGTATCCCACAAATATACCCTTCTTTCCTGAAGGATCTAAATTTGTCATCTTTTCTTTCGGAATGTGTATGTATACAGGACAGTCGAATATTCTGAGATGGCTGAATTCTAGTTTCTTGTCGGAGAATACTTCTTTAGGTGTCTTGTTCTTGAGTACTCTGTGTGGAGTATGGTTTTGTACATATACCGTTGTTTTGGCAGCTTCTTTCCATAGACTCATGGGAGTATATTAATCATGAAGCATGGACCTTGCTGCTTCCATGATCGTTCTATTGTTCCTTTCTGCAATCCCATTCTGTTGTGGATTATATGGAGTGGATAACTCCCTCTTAATCCCTGATTCTTTTCATATATTTTTTAATTCATTTGATGAGAATTATTCACCATTATCTGATCGAAAAATCTTGATATTCTTTTCTATGTGGTTCTCGATCAAGGCTTTGAATTCCTTGAACTTGCTGAATACTTCATCTTTGTTCTTCATAAAGTATATCCATGTCTTCCTAGATTAATAATCAATAACATAAACATAGTATAAATACCCGATTAATGAACTAGATGACTTTGGACCATATACATCGGAGTGGATGATTTCCAAGATTCCTTTTTCCTTGCTCTCGCTACTTGAAAATGTCTTCTTTGTGTTCTTCCCTTTCGCACATCCTTTGCATACACCTTCATGTTTTGTCTGCATTTCTGGGAGACCTTCAACAACTTTGCTTGCAAGTGTTAGTGTTCTATAATGCACATGTGCAAGTATTCTATGCCAAAGCTCATTTGGTTCTACTAAGTCATGAACCAAAGCTTGTTCTGGTTGGCCCTTCAATTTGTACATACCTCCTTCTTGTTCCCTAATCACCACTACCTCATCAATAGACTTTCCCTTTGGCCACATGAGAACTTGGAAATCTACAAATGCAACCCTCATTCCTTTTGCATCCAATATAGATATGGAGAGGAGGTTCTTCTTTAGTCCAAGTACAAACAATACATATTTCATCTTTATAGACTTTTCAGAGTCTAGCTTCTATGAGGATTCACCACTACCTTTTATTGGATACTGGTAGTCATCTCCAAGTTTCACCTTGTGAGGTGATTTATGTTCAGATAGTTTCACATAGGATTCCTTGAATCATGTCATATGTTTTGAAGCACCACTGTCTATAAGCCAATCATTACTACCATGTGTGATAGTTCCCGTGAGAGCGGAAATCAGAACATATTCTTCATTACTTGAAGATTCATCATTATCTTGTCTGATTCTCTTTGTGGAAGGTTCATCATCCTCTATAGGATGAGCATGATGTCTTCTCTTGTTTCCCTTCTTCTTGTGAGAGCTACTTTTGTTTCTAGGACAATCTCTTGCAAAGGTATAGCGAATGTACTTACACATATCTCTAGGATTTCTAAAGTTACTCTTCCAGTGAGAGTGCTTACCTCTGTGGTGGCTAGTTCTAGTTTTCTTGGATTGTACTATGAGAGCTTGATCTTCACTTCCCATCTTTTCTTCTTGAGCTGCTATCCGAGCTTCTTCTTGAGAGCATTATTCCCATAGTCTGCTGAACTTGACTAGCTTCTTTCTAGCACAGATCCCTTGAATGAAAGAGTCCCATTTCCTAGGGAGACCATTCAAGGTGGTCATTACAATCTCCGCATTCTCCACTTCTTCATCCACTGCTTCAAGTTGTTCTTTGATCTGAGAGACTCTTGTAAAGTAAGACTAGATGGTTTCCACATTCTGGATCTTTACATTCTTCAATTGGTTTCTCAGAGTAATCTTCTGATTTATGTTCTTTCCTTCAAATAGTTTGGTCAGTGAATCAAACATAGATTTAGGTGTCTTTAGGGAGGACACCTGTGGTATGAGGTGATCCTTGATTGAGTCAGCAATAATCCTCTTAGCCATGACCAATTTCTTCTTTTGTAAGGCCTTAGCCTCATCTCCCTCTAGAACTGGAACCTCCTCATTGATAAATCATTTTCTTCCAAAACCAGGGAGATCCTATACTTCCAGGCTCGGAAGTTATTAGCTCCCTCAAGCTTTTCATCAAGCTTGGTATTATGAAACATCCTAACTGAGAACCTCAAATGGAAATACAAAATATTTAGATCTTACCAGGTCAAGATGTCGGAATTGGATTTGGCGCTGAATTTCTATAGAGCTGGTTCAGGACCAGATTAGGGTTTGACTTTCCCAGAGTTCTGTCCAACCAAAAGCTTTGATCTTGATCTCTAAACTTCAATTTTGAGGAGGAGATCAATCTAGGCCTAGGCTTACTAAAAAATTCCACTTTTATGGAAAGCCCTAATTTCCAGCAATAGTGTCGGGTCAAAAATTGAAAATGCTCAGAACCAGATTTTGCTTCGACAGAAAGATGCGCCCTAAAGAGAAGAATAATCCTAGCCTTCTTTTGCTAAAAATATGTGGAGAGAGATCCAAAAAGTAGGAAGCCCTAGTTTTCACAGCTGCACAGTGTCTTCTTCTCATGTTAGCTCTGATACCATGTTAGATTTTTAGCATTTAAGGTAGCATTAACTTAATATCTTATCTGAGAGAATAACAAGCAAAGCAATTAAACACATGAGACAATGAACACAAAGATTTTCCTCAGCTAAACCATACAGGAGAAAACCCCGCAACTTCCTCAGAGGTAGAATCAACACCAAACAAAACCGCCCAAAAATAGTAAGATGATCTCCCGACAGTAGTAGTCTCTCTCTCTCTTGTCCCAACAACTTCTTCTCTCTTAGTTATGCGTTACAACTGAGTGTGAGTGAGTTTGTGATAAATAGAGAGGCTCACTCTCTATTTATACTAATTCCCGACTTGACAATAACTCATTAGGGATGACTTCTCTAGGAGAGTCTAATAACCCTAGGGCCCCACAACTGCGGGGACTTTAACCCTTGAACAATAGGAGGGTTACCCACAATGACTTGACATGACTNATGATGGAAACATCGGGGCATGACATGACTCAATTACATTACAGATACTTCTTGGAATAAACATAGGGGTACAATACATGAAATATACAAGTGAATACATTCCGAAGTTACAAATACATCAACATGATATATCAGAAATATTATAATATGAAATAGAAAATACCAAATCTATAGTGTATCCATGAGGATATGGGGATAGAGTAGAAAACATTTGACCAAATGGGGAAAACTGTTGAGTGAAAAAATATGAATGATGGATGGACTTGAGATCTGAACCATAAGTGTCTAGAACATATCCAAACATGTGTAAGATAAGTCAAATTATGACTAACGTCATGTATAACCAACCAATGAAAATAGACAAGACTTGAAACCATTTGATATAAGTAACACTGCATAACAAACCAATCAGGAATCAACCAGTGAAATTGGGGTTTGTATAGTCTTATGAGTATTAATAGGTATGATATATGGTTCAAATGATTTAATGAAATGAATAGAAACCTACAAATATGATTCTAAATCAGAATTATAACCACTTGAATGAAGTGAGGAAGCATTGCTTAAAGACAAGTCAGGATATAGTGAAAAATCACCATCATTGGGAGATGAATCTAGGAGACTGGTAGGTGGATTATTCAAGAAATACATTGATATTTCTGATATATCTGAAATTAAATCTATATTATATATATGAGAAATGGATTTAACTATGTCACTCAAGGCATATTTTATATCATCTTGGAATTGCATAGTATGACGGTGTTCTAAAGAATCTGTTAGAATATAATCCGTAGGGATTATATATTGTAAATAAATAAATAAAGAATAGGAAGCTGAACAGTTACGTAGGAATATGGATAGGCTGGTCGTAATCTCAACCACCACCTGAAATGTATAAATATATGCATTGGCATTGGAATAATCGAATCGGGAGTTATACCTAACAAGTGGTATCAGAGTGGGTTCCTGCCATAACTCCTGCTATTAAATTTCATTCCTGGCAGCCTGTATGCTTGCCAGTGCATTGCCAGACCTCCAGTCTGCCCTCTGCTCTTCCCTCATGCCAGTGCATTCATTGTATGTGTTATTCTCATTCTCATGAGACTACTGCTGCGTTGAAGACTCTGGAAGTGTAACCCTAATCCCTTGAACGTGGTGAATGAGTATTCTTCTACATGAGACCATATTATTCTGCGATCTCCTCCTTCTGCTGCATGAGTTTGAGTATATCAGAGCTCCGATTATGCTTTCACCATTTCCACCAGAGATTGGTGAATCTGGTCTGTAGTGTCTCCGAAATTCTCCATACAATCTTTGAGTGCCTCCTTTTCTCATCGTAGATCTTCTAAATTTAAGGCCCGCAGCCCAGACAGACATGTTGTGGGCATACTCTGTGAAGAACAGCGTGGAGACCTTCATGAGACTTCTTGTTTCCATTATACTTTTGAAAAATGTAGCTGTGTATTGTTGTTGCATGGAATCGAGATGGAAGTCGTCTTGCATGTAGTACTATGGATGGAATGGTAGCAATATTTGATGTGATATGAACCCTAATTTCTGCTGTGAATTTGGAGCATTAATTACAACGTGGAGCTGGACCGGAAGCATGGAGTGTAAACCCTAATCTCTAAAATTTTTGACTTAGTTGACTGCATTCTCGTGGCTTGATATCATTGAGTGTGTAGTATCGGTGCCTTGATATCACACATCTACTGTGTTGAAGACCGCATGGTATAATGTATGCTGTGAATTGTGCATGGAGATGTTCTGAAGATTGCGTTGGGTATTTGTGATCTCCTTCCTGTGACTTGAATACTGCGTGGAGATTTCTCCTCCAGTAAATGATGTGCTGGCTACGTTTTGATTTGGTAAGGTGAGTTCTACGTTGGAGTGTGATTGATATCAGACTGCTGGCTGCGTTGGAGTGTGGTTGATATCAGACTGCATAATACCTATGCTGGAGACTGCTGGCTGCGTTGGAGTAGTATTCATTCATAAACCCTAATTCCATTGTCTACGTTTTGAGCTATTTGGACCTTTGCTGTGACTGAAGTTGAAGAGCTGCCTGAGTGGAGCTGCGTGGAGCTGAATGTGAAGATTATTGCTGCTGATAATTACTGCTACTAATCTCTTGATTTTGCAGGAGTATATAGTCTGGTGCTTGTTTTTTTTGTGCACTTATATCCTTTGCACACTAATATATTAGCTTCCGGTGCCTCCACATATTGTATAAAAAGGAATGCTACTGTATATTTGAATCTTGTGATTGATATATTTTGTATACTGAAGAAGCTTGTGTATGCTCACTTGAAGCTTGCATTGTATTCACCTTGGCAGAGACTGTAGACCTGCAAGGTTATTATTTTTCTGTTTCTCTTTGTAAATTACACTAACAGTTGAAAAAAAAATGCAATCTATAGGATCTATAGTTGGTGCCACTCTCATTGGCAAAGACACCTATTCAGAATGGTGGAGGAAGATCAAGTCTTCCTTCATCTACAATGACCTTTGGGACGGCATTTGCGAAGGCAGCACAATAGAGACAGAAGCTGAAAAGCCCATAACCATAGACCCAAGACCTCCAAAATCAGAGAAAGAGAAGGCCATTTGGAGAACAAAAGACAAGAAATATTTAGCTATAATCACTGCCACTGTCAGTGAAGAGGTGAGCCAGCACATATTTCCTGCAACATCATGTTTTGAAGCACTAAAAATATTAAAAGAACTGTATGATTCACACTCTGAAATGGAAGTTATTCAACTAATGTTAAAATTATTCAGTCTTGAAGTAAAAGACAATGATCCCATGTTAGTTTCCTCTGAAATTAAAGCCATCATGCACAAGATTCAAGCCTCTGGTATGAAACCAGATCTTCCTCTTGTAGCATTTGTAAAATCTTTGTATCCTACTCACTCCAACTATCTTGAGTCATTGCAAGCTAGTGACAAGTTCAAATCACTAACATTTGACACCCTGGTAGAAAAGATAGCTGACAGAGAGAAATCCTTTGGTAAGAAGACAACCGAGCCTACTGGAGAATCACTTTGCTTTGCTCAAAAAGCAAAGAACCCACGGGGACTTCACTTAGTGAACCTCTCACATAGAACGTGCGATCATGGGATATTAAAGAATACCCTTAATTTCGAGAGATATTGACCCAAACTCTTTTTGTTGAAACCCCCTCCCAATACTTAAAACCTCCTTTCCACCCCTTTTTATACCTCAATCCTTATAAACCACCCTACCCATCCCCACCTTAAACCCCTCATCCCCCAATACCTGCAATATATTGGTTCGATTTTTGGTAATTTTAAAACCCACAATATGAACTAACGTGATAGGATATTGGTCAACAAGTGAAGCACCCATGAAAGAACCACACCAAAGATCAATCCAAAGATCATCCCAAAGGAGAAAGCAGCAAGAGAGGCAGAGGAAGAAGAAACTTCAAAGGCAGAGGGGGCAGAAATAACTTCAGCAAAAGATCAGATTTGTAGTGCAAGCGTTGTGGAAAGACTGGGCACACATCATATCAGTGTTGGGCTTCATGGGACTCCATTAAAGACAAGCACAACCAAAAGAAAGATGATAATAAACATCAAGATGCTAGTAAATATTCTGATTCTTCTCATTGTATTGTTGCACATTATAATCTTGGAATTAATGAAATGACTTCTCTTTCATATTACAAACATTGTTGGCTACTTGATACTAGTGCAACATCACACATGACATTTAGAAAATATTGTTTTGAAGAAATTAATGAAACAATAGATGGCATAGTTTACTTTGCAGATAAGTCAAGTATTAAACCAAAGGGAATGGGCACCATTCGACTGAAGATGCCTAGATTCCCTTATTTCTTGTTGAAGAACGTTCTCTATCTTCCAGAGTTGTAGAGAAGCCTGCTGTCCATGGTGGAGATTCGATGGCAAGGCCATTCCATTCACATGTTTGATGAAATCGTTGAAATAAGAAAGTCCTCTGACAACCAAGTCATCATGACTGGATACAAAGATGGAAAGCTGTTGAAGCTCAAGGGTTCATCCGCAAGATTTCAGAACTATGCCTACCTCTCTTAGCATGGAGAAGGTAATATGTCATCTAGCTCATTGTGGCATGCAAGATTTGGTCATCTAAATTATAACAGTCTTCGCTTGTTGAAAAAGAATGGTGTATTTGGCTTTCCCACCATTCCTAAAGAGAAGAATAAATGTGATGCATGTATATTAGGGAAACATAGTAAGCTGCCATTCCATGAATCTAATTTCAGAGCAAGTAAGAAATTAGAACTAGTGCATTCTGATTTATGTGGCCCAATGCCAACTCCTTCAACAAATGGGAATAAGTATTTTATGACATTTGTTGATGACTACTCACGAATGTGCTGGATTTACTATTTAAAGACAAAGTCAGAAGCATTTCAAACATTCAAAGACTTTCATGCATTGATTGAAAAACAAGCACAATCAAAAATTGGTACACTTCGTACTGATAATGGAAAAGAATACACTTCAAATGCTTTTGAAAATTATCTTCGCCAACATGGAATTGCACATTAGACTACAGTTCCCTACAATCTTCAACAAAATGGTGTAGAAAAGAGAATGAATAGAACCATAATGAATATGGTTCGCTCAATGATGTTTTTCAAGAATGTAAAACTAATGTTTTGGGGTGATGCAGTAAAATGTGTAGCATATTTGAGAAACAGAAGTCCCTCAAATGTGCTTGATAACAAGACTCGACATGAAATGTTGTTTGGCCATCTCCCTTCAGTCAAGCATCTCAGAGTTTTTGGATCCACCTATTATGCCTTGATTCCAAAGGAGCAAAGAAACAAGCTTGGTGCTCGAAGTAGAAAATGTATTTTCCTGGGGTACGAAGAATACTCCAAGGCATACCGTCTGTATGATGAGGTAAACAAGAAATTTTTTATTTCCAGAGATGTCATTTTTCTTGAAACTAATAAAACTGACCAGTCCATTGAGAGACAGCTTGATCATTTGGAAAGTTATCCTCATCCAAAGACATATTCTGAAAATGAATATGAAATTCCAAACCTTGAAGGAGGGATTCCTATTCTGGATCAACCTTTGGAATTTCCATATGAAGCACCAACTCCCCCACATGAAGAAGTTCCTGCTACTTCACTTGAACAAGAGGTTCAACTGGATGATGTGATTGAGAGAATTGAAAGACTCTCAATCAATGATGAAGCACCGGCAGCTGATCAACCAGGACCATCACGGAAGATTCCAAAATGGGCCACAAAGACACTTGAAAGTGTCCATCCAGATGAAGTTGGAAAGACGAGAACGAGAAGTTCGAAAAGACATGAAGATGGAGGAGGAGAAGATAATTCAGGTGATGACATGGATGTATCATTTGATTGTGAATTTAATTTATCTGCTAACTTTGAACCAACTTCCTTTGAAGAAGCTTCTACTTGGGTTGAGTGGAAAGAAGCTATGCAGAATGAGTATGATGCACTCATAAAGAATGGAACTTGGAAGCTGGTTGACCCTCCAGTTGGAACCAAACCAATTGGCTGCAAGTGGGTGTACAAGAACAAATAAAAATCAGATGGTTCACTTGACAAGAACAAAGCGAGGCTTGTAGCAAAAGGCTATGCACAGAAGGAAGGAATTGACTATGAAGAAACATTTTCTCCTACAGGAAAATGGGCTACCATCCGAACCTTACTCTCTTTAGCTGCTCAGAAAGGGTGGAAAGTTCATCAAATGGATGTGAAGACTGCTTTCTTGAATGGAGACTTGAAAGAAAATGTCTTCATGTCTCATCCAGAAGGCTTTGTTGTGAAAGGAAAAGAACAAAAGGTATGCAAGCTTGTCAAATCCTTGTATGGCCTAAAACAAGTGCCTCGCGCATGGTATGAAAAGTTAACCGAGCATCTTTTGAAATTA
The DNA here is from genome assembly GCA_001517045.1 of Pseudotsuga menziesii. Lineage (NCBI taxonomy): Eukaryota > Viridiplantae > Streptophyta > Pinopsida > Pinales > Pinaceae > Pseudotsuga > Pseudotsuga menziesii. Next base: position 212,537 of record LPNX010963646.1, read on the forward strand.
AATTTCGAACATTTTGATCTTGATGATGCAACACTGTTCATAAAGAAAGTTGTAAGATCTGTTGTGTATCTTGTGGTGTACGTAGATGATCTTTTGATGACAGGGAACAATGAGAGCTATATAGCATCCATAAAGAAAGATTTGAAAAAGATATTTGAAATGACAGATATGGGACATCTCCACTATTACTTAGGAATTGAAGTCACTCAACATCCTAAGTACATATTCCTATCTCAGAAAAAATATGTTGGAGAACTACTAAACAAATTTTGCATGACAAAATGAAATCCTATATCTACTCCAATGGAACAGAAAATGAAGCTCACATCAAGCGAAGGAAAAGAATTTGAAGATGTGACCAAGTATCGATAACTGGTAGGAAGTCTTATCTACCTTAGAACAACTAGACCAGATATTTCTTATGTTGTTGGCATACTTTCAAGGTTCATGCATAAACCTTGTGAAGGACACTGGTCAGCTGCAAAAAGAGTTCTAAGATACTTGAAGGGGACTCAAGACGTTGGACTCAAGTACTCTAAAGTGGATGACTTCAAACTTATTGGGTACTCAGACTCAAATTTTGAGGGCGATAAGGAGACAGCAGTATCAACTTCTAGATACACTATGAGTCTTGGATCAGCAGTTGTCTCATGGAGATCACACAAACAGTCAGTTCCAACAGATTCAACAACAGAAGCAGAATATGTGGCTGTAGCTGAAGCAACGAAAGAAATAGTATGGCTCAGGAAGATACTTGAATATTTTGCAAGAAAAACAAGAGAACTCCACTCCATTGTTGGTCGAAAATACTTCTGCAATCAAGCTGGCTAAGAATCCTAGATTCCATGATCGAACCAAACACATCAACACAAAGTATCATTTGATTCGACATCATGTAGAGGCCAAGACGGTCCATCTTCGACATTGTTCAACAAATGATCAAATTACAGACATCTTCACCAAAGCGCTTGGACGAGAAAAGTTTTAAAGATTCAGAAACATGCTCGGACTTACGAACACCCCTTCGGATTAAGAGGGGAATTGTTAGAATATAATCCGTAGGGATTATATATTGTAAATAAATAAATAAAGAATAGGAAGCTGAACAGTTACGTAGGAATATGGATAGGCTGGTCGGAATCTCAACCACCGCCTGAAATGTATAAATATATGCATTGGCATTGGAATATAATCGAATCGGGAGTTATACCTAACAGAATCAACGGGGTTCTCTAGCTTATCTGGAAATTTGATGTTATGCTTCTCAAGAAGCCAAGGCATGATGTCCATATTGTACTTGAAACATTTATTCTTAATATGAAATCCCTTGCTGCAATAAGAACACTTGTATGTACTTCCTTTCTTCATTCAATCTTCATCGATAGGATTCGAACTTTCATCTTCATAATCTGATTTTGGATTCATCTCTTTCACAATTTGATTCTCTTTTGATTTTTCATTCTTAATTGCTTCAACTATGAGAGCATGATCCTTTATTGGAGGATAGAAGAGCACCCATATGGATTAATTTATCTTTCTCCCTTTTCAGTGAATCAAAGACTGTACTAAAAGAAGGCATTTTCCAATTAAAAGTAACAAGCCTAATAGAATGAAAAGTAAACACAAAAGTTGAGTATCCCGGACCCAATATTAATAGGATGTAAAGGATCCATCGATATTCCTTTTTATCAATCCCACATTTCTTGATAAATAGAACAAGTCACTTGAATTTGGGGTAGCATCCTTCAATGGATTCAAAACTGCTTGGACTCAATGAGAAAAACTCATTCTCCAACTCATGCGCTCTTATCTCTTCTTGTACTCCAAAGAGAGAGATCACGTTTGGTCCATGCTTTGTTTGGAGTGGTAAAACCATATATATTAAAGACTAGATCAATATAAATAGAGGTCCAAAGAAATCCATAGGCTTCATCCAACCTATTATGCCACTTGAATTTCTCAACAACAGAATTTGGTTTGTTTTCTAAATCCATAGAAACTCTATAGAGTCCCTTACTACACAATACTACACCAATTTCAGCTTTCCATACATGATATTTTAAGGGATTCAGGATTATAAATAAACAAGAATCCATAATGAGATTTTGATGCACTAAAGAAGATACTCTCTACAACCTACACAAATAAAAACTAGGAGAAAATCTTGTAAGGTCAATTCAAGCTCTTCTTCAAAGAGGAATATGAAACTGGATGCTATATGATAGAGAGAACATATATATCCTCAAATTTGTATAATTTAATAAACCTTGCACTCAAATAAACATGACAACCTGTGGCTCTGATACCATGTAGTAGAGCTATGATACCATACAGAAATAGAAGCTATGAAGCTAAGAAGAATTAATACGAAGTATATATAGCTATATGATAATTCTCAAAAGAATGCACTGTGAAAATATGATTCACAAAAATATATAGGATCTAAGAGAATCCTCACAACTCAATAATTTCATAAACTACGCAGAAAAATAGTGAAAAGAGAAAAATTAACACATAGGAATATTGCCAATAGCTGAAGTTTCTCTTATTTTCCAACTTCGAAATATGTGTGGAACATGATTATATTACATAACGTGAAAATTGTTAGCCTTTGAAGGAAACTTGGAGGCATACATGTGGCAAGCTTAGATTGGACCTCAAACCCCCCTAGGTTTACTAATCAGCTCCCAAACCACACCAAATAGTCAAGAATTCCCATGTGAACATGGGTGAAGCACTTTAGGGCATAAATGAAGGTAGGATATGGGTGTTTTAGTGCATGGGTGATTCAAAGTGGCTCTAGGAAACAATAAATGGTCAAAAAGAGAAAAAAACACTCAAATATTATGCATGTGCGCCTCTAGTCAAACTAGTTCCCTGTTTTAAGGAGTGGGAGTGCCCCAAGGACTGAAATATCATTATTTAGGGCTCACAAGTCTCATGAATGATCAAATGTGGGTTCTTGGGTTAATTAATGATTCCAAAACCCCCAAATACTTTTCTATACCAACAAAACCAAGGTTTTGACCATATAACATAAGTACAAAACAAAAAAAAGTGTGTCTTAGGTGGTATGTGACCATAGTATTAGGTGGTATGATGATATATCACCCCCCCTTAATCCTAAATTAGTGTAACCATATCAAAAATTAAGGCCTTGGCAACTAAGGCTCAAGTCACCTCTTACAAAATTTTATTTGTCCATACAACCAAGGTAAGGAGCAAAACCACATGGGAAAAAAAATCCCCTCTAAAATGGACATGGAGAAAAGCATGAAAGTGAATATCATTCATCACCATGTGTTACCCACTCCAAGGAGTGAACTCGGATAGGTGAATGTATTCTATGTGAATCATTTGGTGAAGATGTCAGTAGTTTTCTCTACAGGTGGGCATTACTGCAATGATATCACCATCTCATGCACCAAGCTCCAGATGTAGTGCATGTGTATCTCAATGTTCTTGGACCTCTATCTCTATATTGGATCAGTGGAAATATTGATTTCACTTTGATTGTCACACCAATTGACAGTGGATGAATCAAATGAAAATCCAAGTTTTGCAAGGATGCCTTGCAAACACACACATTGTGTAGTTGTGTTCACTTCTCCTCTGTACTCGGCCTCAACTGATGAAAGGGATATTGTATGGTGTTTCTTAATTTAACATCACATGGGACCATGTGCAAGAATTCATACATAACCTTAAGTGGAATTTCTTCCAATGGAATCTTCATCCCAATCAGAATCAGTAAATAGAACTAGTTATAGTGGAGAACTAGCAACATAGTGTATCCAAAAATGTTTGGTTCCTTACAAATAATGCAAGATACTTTTAGAAAAATTCCAGTGGATCTCATGTGACTCCTACATATACCTTCAAACAACACCTACTACATAATCCAAATCAGTTCAAGAGTGTGCAGGATACAACAAGCTCCCAACTAGTTGTTGATACAGTGAGTTGTCCACCAATGGAGATGAACCAAAATTACCTAGATTCACTCCTGAAAGGAAGGGACACTTGGATTCCTTACATTCAAAAATTTTGAAATTCAATAACATGTCTGTAGTATAATTTTATTGGATTACCTTGATACCTACATCATATTTCTCAATCCCTAAGACAAGAAATTGTTTCAACAATCCAAGGTTAGCCATTGAAAACACAATATGAAAAGAAGACTTAATTGAACCTATGCAAGCAATGCAACTTCCAGTGATCAAAATATAATCAAAATATTGTACTATTATCTGCATTTAATCATATAAATTCTACAAATATACATTAGGATCAGATTTGCATCTTTCAAATCCTAGTGATAGAAGAAAGTTGTCGATGTTGACATACCAAGCCTTGGGGGACTACTCGAGGCCATAGAGATAATTATTCAACCTAAAAACAAGTGAAGGATCATGAATGGAACCTTCATGCTACAACATATAAATTTCCTCATCAAGGTCACCATGAAGAAAAACACTCTTTACATCCATGTGGTGCACATTCCATCGCTTAGATACAACAATGGCCAAAACTAGCCTAATAGAGTCCATTTTTGCAACCGGTGCAAATGTCTCTTAATAGTCGACCCCATTCACTTGAGAGAAGCCTTTATAAACCAAACTGACCATATACTTCGTATCTTAACCATTAGAAGTCATCTTGGTTTTATAAATCCACTTACATTGCACTAGTTTCATCTTGGAAGGTAGAGGAACCAACTCCCAAGTTTGATTGTCTTACAAAGAATTGAAATCCTCTTGCATTGATGTTTTCCATATTGGATCATGTGATGATTCCTCATATGAATGAGGATCAGATCCAACCATCATGAAGCACCTCTCTAAAATATTCGAATCACAAGTCGAGAATACATTGTGAAACTGAGATCTAGTCTTCATAGAGTCTAGTGGATCTCCAACAATATCACTAACTACTTGTATGGTTTTCTCATCCCATTTTGTCCTTATGGGTGTGCATCATGATTTGCATGCATGCAATCATCTTCATATTCCATATTAGAATCATAAAAATCAGATGGAGAATCATCACTTACCTCATCATTGAGTGGAGGGTGTGAGCAATCCCCCTTGACTAATTCGATCTCTTGTATGGGCTCTTCTTCAAACTGCACAGTTCTCTCAATGAATTTTTTTTGAGATGAGGGATAGAAGAGCTCATATCCCTTTTCATATTCAGTATATCCAACCATTAAGGACTCCTTGCTTTGATGTTGCAAGGCATTTCTCTTCTCAGGAGGAATTCTATCCCAAGCCTTTGAGCCAAAAACCCTAAAATGAGAAACATTAGGATTGTGACCACTCCAAGCCTCAAATGGAGTTACCTCATCTAATGATTAGTGTGGAAATATGTTCTGAAAATATGCAATACAATTTATGGCTTCATCTGTTAATGCAAAAAATTGCTCAACTAGCTCTACATGGCCTAAACCACATACGGATATCTTTTTCCTACCTTTTTTCCCTCATTTTTGACCTCCACAACTATGGTTTCACCTTATTCTCTCTCAAAAAGCTCAAAAATATCAAAAAGAGCCTAAAAACCCCACAAAAGGGCCAAAAAGCTCATAAAAGAGCTAAAACGCTTACAAAGGGGATAAAAATCCCCAAAAGGGCTTAAACCCTAAATAAGGTCCAAAACCCTAAAAGAGAGAAAAGGACAAGAACAAACTATAAAATAGTGTGGTGGTCTCTATCACAAGATTCACTTATTCCTTCTCTCATTATTTTATTTTCATGAGTACTTTGAGAAGCCATCATTCTCAAACTACTCACCTCATTTTTCCAACCATTCCGTTGCCCCACCATCTCCCATCCTGTATGTTGAGGCACCCTCCATACTAACAAGCCTATGAAGAAGCGATCCCATTCCAAGTTAGGGCACAGTGGCCCATTTTCCAGAAAAACAGAAGGTATATTTTTCTCATTTTTGTTTATTTAGTTTAGTTGTTTCTTCTTATTGTTTATTGTGTTACTAATACTTTATTTCCAACTAGCTCTTTTCCATTGAACTCTACCCTTTTGTCCCATAGACAGAAAGGAGGTGCTTTTGCACGTAGCTAGGTTGAAAACCCGACTACAGTTTTGGTGACCATACTGGTTGATCCCATTGGATCCCTTGTTTTGCAGGTATTTTTGTTCTTTTTCTCCACAGCCGTCCCTAATCAGACACCCACGAGGCTGATCTGAGTCTGTACGGCACCAGTGCCTATCCCTGTCAGCCCCTGTCGGCTTACTTTTTAAATTTTTTCCAATTCCAGCCCCAGTCGCTGCTTTTGGGATAAAACCCATGACCCAGTCATTGCTTTCGGGTCGAAACATGCAACCGAAGTCATGACTTCATCCATTGAAAGGTGTGAATTTCATTCCATAGCACAGTTGCATTTGTTTTTGGAAGCATAAGCGACCCAGACGCTATTGTTTGGCCAGTTTGTGTGACCCAATCGTCGCTGTCAAATAGTTAGAAGCGACCTATCTGTTTTGAAGCCTTTTTTTAACCTCTGTTTGGTCTGTCTAAGCAACTCAAATGATGTTGTTTGAACTATTACATGCAAAATGTCTGTTTCTAAATTAATTTATGCAATTTAAATTATCTATTTCATTATTAAAAGCTGGAAACTAACATTCTTATTTATCCCCTCCTCCTCTACTCAGTCATCATCCTCTAGGGTCTTCTAAGATACAATGGGGAGTTGAGTAAGATTAGTAATAGGAATCCATTTTTGTTATTTTTCTCTTCCATTAAGAAAAAGTGGCCTTGGAAGCTACAGGGAGTCAAGACCGTTGGGGGTTTCACGACGTTCACGTCCTCCTTGTTGAGCACCAGGAACTTGGGGTTTGACCTACGGATCTACGGGTGGACTTGTTTCCACTTTGATGAGAGCCCAACACTCCCTCTTGGATTTGAAGGATACAAAGTTGAGGTAGTCACACTACTAGTTCATAAAAAAAAAAAAAATTACAGTTTGTCTTGCACTTTGTTTTGGTTTATTTTTACCTTTCAAACTTGCTTTGGTACAAGCCCTTTACTTGTTCCTTGCAGTGAAACCAATGTTATTTGCTTATTGCATAATTGAAAGTAAAAATAACAATTTCATACACAAGTGCACATATTCACACCAAACAATCAAACAAAACTTGGTTCATGACCCCGAGTGAAACCAAAAAAGTAACCAACTTACTTAATAATATTTCGGTTTGGGACATAAGTCTCAACCGCAACAACTATGGGAAGTGCTTGGGATTTTCCCTAAAACTCATTGTGAGGATTACCACAAGAACCCAAAAGTAGTTGGCTAATGAGAGGAATTGCTAAGTGAAATGGGAAACGACCCCTTCCAATTGACTAGATACACCCTTGTGAGGAAAAATCCAAAGCATTGTCTTATGGCAGTCTTGGTGGTCAAGTGACTACCTTTGAACCAATAGGAAGCCGATTTAAACTAGGATCCAAAAATTCATTACTAGTTACTACCACAAGACACCATTGATCCACCACATTCCTCCTCACGACTTAGGGGGCACCCCCCTCAGTTTGGGTCTTTAGACCATCACCCTCGAGGCCCTCCTTGACATCCCTCCTCACCTTCAGAAGGACACACATCCTCTGATTCTGACTCGAATTCCTATGAGTCTGAGCCCAATTTTCTTACTGCCTTGTATAGCCCCATGGCTGGCATCCATCCTGATCCCTTCCAAGGAGGGATAGTCGGTGGAGGACCCATGTCCCTGCCACCCATAATTACCAATATCCCAGCTAGTGGACCCACCACCACTACACTTCCTATTGTAGGTTCACTGCCCATTAGTAGTGGCCCCACACCATCTCCCACGATCCCTACCATTCCACCCTTTCTGACTGGGCTTAGTGGCCCTTTCACTTTCACAACCACTCCACAAATACCTATGACGTGCGGTCGGCCTTTCATTCCCCCTGTCACACATGGACACCTTGGTCTTGTAAATCTCGGCACCATCGTCGGTCCCTCCCAAACCAACCTCGAATCAAACCTTCCATTTATGGCCCGTCTTAATTTACAAGACTTAGCCATATTGATGAATGACCCCATCAGTTATCAACCTCATTGGCCTCCCATTCCAACCAAACTCCCTTTATACATCCCAAAGTTTGAGGTAAAGGCGGGGGAAGACCCCTAAAACCACATCATGTTGTTCCATTTATGGTGTTCCTCAAACAACATTGTAGATGAATCCATCCAACTGAGGTTATTCAAATGCACCCTTACAGGTGTTATGGCAAAATGGTATATCGAACTGCCCTAAGCCTCTTACCCTGATTTCACTTCATTAGCCTTCATGTTCCTCCAGTACTTCCAACTCCTTGTCCAATATGATGAGGGCGTGGAAATCCTGTTATTCTATCGATAGAATACCGCCACTCACATCACTGACCACATCCATGAGTGGCGAGGGCGATGCAGCCTATGCAAGATCCAACTAGATGACAGGATCTTCTTGGATTGGTTTCTGAAAACCTTTCTCCCACCTATAGCCAAGGACGTTGCCTCTGAGAGGCCTCAAACTGAGGAGGAGGCCATCTTAAAGGCCCAACAATTCGATTTAATCTACACCCAGTGTGGGTATCTATAAACCATCATACCAGATGCTCCCCATGTCAGCACCTCCCATCGCGATACTCTAGGGGCATCGCATGTTGCAAATGGAATCATCGGCTTTGTCTCATATAACCCTCAGTACTATGTGGCATCCCCTATGATGCCACCACACCCAGGAAACACTCATAATGTTGCACAACCCAACTAGATACCTGATCACTCATGGATGATAGCTCAGTCCATAGCCACATCCTCCTATGCACACCCCATGCCAAGCCATCATGCCAATAGGATGAATTCTCCAGCACAGTCGTATTCGGGCCAAGTGACCAATTTTACCGCCCCTCTTTCTATGCCAGTTTATTATGTGCCACCAGTGCAACAACCTCCAGCTCTAGTTCCATCCCCTCCAGTTTCCATGAAACAAGTGTTCACTCAATAGAACCTTCCCAACCGGCCCGCCCCCAACAACCAACAAGGGTAGGGTGAGAAAAAAAAAGAAAGGAACCAAGGTAACAACCAACTACAAGGAGGTGGCAAACGGCCTAATCCTCCTAACAACAACGACGCTAACCTATCGATGCAAAACCCCCAACAACTTAATCGATCAAGATAAACACTTCATTACAGACTAATCGTCTATTGAAATTATCCAATGTCTATGGTAAATACACTCATGAATTCCCTCATATGGACCGTGCCAAACAGTTACTCCAAAAAGAAGCTCAATGGGACACTAATGCGGTAGCACAAGCTCAGCCCAACCTAGCACCACTAGGCCCTCCACCTATGGTGCTCCAAAAAATATTACCACTCCAAGGATTGGTTGCAAACGCACCCTTTCCCCACCTGCTCCTGCACACCCGTCGCGAATCCACCTACAGAAACTCATATCCATCACCTCATGAAACTGTCAACCGAAGAGGTGAACCTCTATACTAGGCGCAACCAATACGGGTCCACCATGGAGATCACTGGCCCATCAGCAGAATCAACTTGTAACACTTCCAGCATGCCCCTCCACCTACCTACACCCCCCACATATGGGGCAGCTATATGTCCACGGTTCCCTATACGATGTATCTCCAACAATGCAACTGCTCAAGCTGCCTTAAATTATAGCATCATTGATGACTTGGCCCAATCACCTACGTCCATGTTCATTCTATAAGTGCTCAAAACATGGCCGACACAATGGAAAGTGTTGTTATCCACACTAGGTTCCATGGATCCTCTCGATTCTAGATTAATCACATTTGATATAGATCACGACAAACCAAGAATTCTATTGACCGTCGCCTTCCATATTCCAGTCTCAATTCACAGTATGGTGTTCCATCGATGAAGGGGCATCAACCTATGTGATGTCAAATTTTGTCTGGAAAAAAATCAGGTCCCCCACCCTCCAACCATCCACTACTGCCCTTTGCTCCTATGATGGTCTCTCTACAAAGGCCGAAGGGATTCTCCTGAATTTTCCTAATTCCTTAGTCAGTAAAATGGTTTTGATCGACATAGAAGTTGTTAACATCCAACTTGATTACAACCTCCTTCTCAGACGTACGTAGATGTATGCCATAAGAGCTGTGGCATCCACCGTCTTTCTCCTTATGATGTTTCCCCATGATGGGAATATTGTGATAGTTGACTAATTGACTTTCTATGATCCACAGGGGTCGACCACACCTATGATGGCCACTTTCCCATCTTTACCTCCTCCACTGGAGCCGACTGACACAACAGATTTGTGTGTCCTCTCATCCAATACCATTCCATCCACACCACAACAGTAGTCGCAACCACAAACTCAATCATTTGGGATTTATTGGGGCTCGTTCTCGATCCATACAATTCCCTTCCTATTTCCACCATACAACATTGTGAGTAAGCCTGTTATGGCTACCCTAAAGCTACCTAATTTTATGTTGGCGATTCCTGTGTGGTACCTTGACCCACCTACACCGCCTCCAATGCCTTAGGTAGTGTTGACTCCCATCAAACCTATTGCGATGAAGTCACACCCTCCTACAGGCCCACTAAAAATGCTTGTCATTCCTACACCATCCCCTCCTCCTCCAAATAAGGATAGGGGAAAAACCACCAAAGTCGCAGTCGAGCCTCATCCAACTCCACCTTGAACTTTGTGCAACGTCCAGGGTCATGCAACCCAAAAAATTCCAAGAGATATATCTTATAAACACACATAGATGCTATGGATATGACCGAAGGCACTCCAGTAGTTATCGTATCAACTCCACCAGCAGTCAAGAATAATTCTTTGAGGAAAAACCATGTGTGCGCAATTTGCAGATTGTATGGCCATTATACCCACCATTTCCCAGACTTGGCTAAGTATCAGGTTGTCCTTTGTGACCTGTGGAATCACTCTCATGAGTCCAAAATCACCGTCATCAAGGAAATTCACCCTTTGGCTTCATCCACTAACATAACCAACACCATTTCCACAATCTCTACTTCTAGTACTACTCCTTTATCCCCAATTGTGGAAGATCCACCTGATCTATCTTGAAACCACTTTCACGACGATGGAGAGATCGTAAAAAACACCACCATTTTTACCCTATTTCACTTATCCCATGGTGTCAAGTCACTTCTTCGCATTGAATTCCAAATTAGTCCCCCATGTACTTTGCACCAACGAAAGAGTCTCCAAGGCAAGGCCAATTTCCTTTGCTAGAGGTCCTATGCTGAGTCGCTCACCATGTAGCACTTGGGGCATAGTTTTTATTTTTTGTTTTACATCATTTTTACTACGATTTGGTGACCCCCTCCAATAGTTTCTTCACACCTAGTCATAGTGAGTCCACTGTAGAACTTTGTCGCATCATTTGCACGTGAGCAGGTGGATTTAACCCCTGCTCTTGCACCATGGGTAGCCAACTAGAGGGTGTGGTCCCACAGATGCACATGCACATAGTATGTTGCACATATGATCTAGATACTACTATGCTAGCATACCATCAGGTCCCAAGACCTGTCCTAGAGTTTGAGGCCTTTCCGTATCTCCTCGATATTCCATGCCCATGTATGGATCATCCTCTATAAGGATAGGATGCTACCACCATTGTGCAAACAACTCCTAGTCAAGAAATGATATTCTATGCTGCCTCCCTCCTCACTAATTTTTCAGGCTAGTTCCCGGAGTCATGTCAATTTGTGTACCACCAAGTGAATTGCACCTTGTACATTGAGCTAGATCCATACCCATAGGCCACCATATGTTCTATTTTTTACCTGTGCACCACTACACTAGGGGAAACATCACTAGTTTACAGTCATAGTTATTTGGAGTCCATTTGAGACTTCGTTCACACCATCGGGTTCAGTTTTCCATCCTCTATCTTTTTACGAGACCCTCTTCTCGTGCTCTCACTATGATTTTCAGGTCCATTTCTTGGAACTCACCCCGATTTGTGCACCATCACGTGAATTTGCATTTGTAGGTATTGGCATGTTCATGAGCCACTCGCTCCATACTACACAGTTAGCCGTATTTGACCGCCATCCATCATCCCGCATGGGGGGGCCATTAGTGTTCTGCATTTTATGCCCACCGGCCATGTTCATAACATAACCACTTTTCATATTTCGAACACTTACCCCTTGCTTGATTTCCCATTAGGGAGTTTTTGTTAAGCTATTTTATGACTCCTAAACAAATGAAAAGATCGTTGAGCATGCTTACTTCCTTTCACGCTCGTTTAAGTATTTGAAAGGGAGTCTACATAGCCTCATTTATCTCCTTTTGAGTACTATGTATACTACCATAAGAAAAGGATCACCTCAACACACTCAAGCCAGGAATGTTTCCCTTTGCATCCTTTTATGCTTTCTTGGGCATTGGGACCGAAAATTACGAAAAATTCATCATGGATTCTCTTTAAGCTCTTTTCCAACCTTCTCATTAAGAAAATATTTCTGAGCAAACTTGGTTTCGTTTATGCTCGTAAACGTATTTGAATGACCGTCCAGTCAATGTAAATTTAACCTATTTTGGCCTATTTGGACTGCCAATGGTAAAGAAGTCTCCTATCACCCAAAAAGGGTGGGTGAGCTCTCCTGTGCATACTTTTATCCTTTTTCGGACTCAGGAGACTACTTACGAAAAAGAGACCACACTCGAGTCTTCTTCTTGTTTTCAGACTCTCTAAAAATGAAAACACCATCAAGAATTTACTTTCTTGGGCTCGCTAAAAATCCATGAGATCGTGTCATAACGGTGTCTTTTGATGCCACCCTATATTAAAGTTTGGTAGCTTCCCCAGAGTATTCATATTTCGATTACCTTCCTCAATATTTCCCATTTGCAGTTACATTCTCGGTATTACAGCTATGATCCTTATCCCATGAGCCAGTTTCATTTGCTTCCAGGTCAGCCCTATCATCATACTTTGAACAAAGGAATATTGAGTCCCCCATGCTCCCCTGACCCCCGTTCCCCCATTCAGTGTGTCAGTCCCTAGATTGTCCCACATCTTTGATTATCCCCCTCATGCTTCTAGTCAAGGAAACATTATTTCCTTGATTAGTTTTCAGTGTCCCTCTGTCGACATCAACACATCTATTCCATAAGATAGACCCAGAGGTCCTAGTATCCTAGTTTCATTAACCTTATTGATGATTTCCTTGGACCACTTGAGAGGAGACCTTAGTGCCTCTCGAGATGGTTGTGTCTGACATGCTCGACTTTAGCTACATCATCACACCATTGAGATTCATACAGAGTATTGGTTCATGCAGTATTTGGTCGAAGACCCTGGTTGTCACCCAACTCTAGCATATTGGTGATCCTATTTAGGGACCCAAACAGGTTCATGTCCCTTGTGATTACTGGGTTGCATTGGAAACAATGTTCAGAAGCCCCTAGAGCAGTGCTTATGTATAGATTCATGATTGATGTGGCATATTGTACCAATAAGACTCTAACTCTCCGTTAGTGAGTCCCTAGAATTATGTAAACTTCCATATTCGGCAGAGCATCAATTGTGCAGATATTGCATTCCATGAGAACGCCATGGTTCCTATGTATCTGTTCTTCAAATCAGCATTGTATTCAGCCTCTCATTGAGGCCACCATTATGTAACATCAGTTGTGTATGTATTGATCAAATCCCATTTTTTTTTATCCTTGATCCCATTATTTATTCTTTTGACATTATTACAAGCATGGGTATGCCCACCTCATCCATATACATGTCACATATTATTTGTATCTCACCCATTGTTGGGAACCAATATTAATACAAAAACCAAAATCCATCATTTCTCGACCAAGGAAGCGCCACTTCTCCATAAGTCTCTCCACTATCGTCGTGATCCTATGATGTATGTCGACCATACGATGAGCTCCTACCCTCACACATCAGGGGGCAATTTGTTAACACAAAATATTTCTCAACTAGCTATACATGGCCTAAACCACATACAAATATATATTTTTCCTACATTTTTTCCTCATTTTTGACCTCCACAACTATGCTTTGACTTTATTATCTCTCTAAAAGCTCAAAAATATAAAAAAGGGGCCTAAAGAACCCACAAAAAGGGCTAAAAATCTCACAAAAGAGATAAAAAGCTTACAAAGGGGCTAAGAACCCCAAAAATAGCTAAAAAACATAAAAAAGGGCTTAAACCCCTAAATAGGGTCCAAAACCCTAAAAGAGAGAAAAGGACTAGAGAAAACTATAAAATAGTGTGGAGGTCTCCATCACAAGATTCACTTATTCCTTCTTCCATTATTTTATTTTCGTGAGTACTTTGAGAAGCCATCATTCTAAAACTACTCACCTATTTTTTCCAACCATTCCATTGCCCCACCATCTTCCATCCTGTACATTGAGGAACTCTCTGTACTAAAAAGCCTGTGGAGAGGCAGTCCCATTCCAAGTTAGGGAACAGTGTCCCATTTTCAAGAAAAAACAGAAGGTATATTTGTCTCGTTTTTGTTTATTTAGTTTAGTTGTTTCTCCTTATTGTTTATTGTGTTACTAATATTTTATTTGCAACTAGCTCTTTTCCATTGAACTCTACCCTTCTGTCCCATAGATGAAAGGGAGGTACTTTTGCATGTAGCTAGGGTTAAGACCCGACTACATCATCCCATATATTAGGATACAAATACTTAGCCTCCAACATGCAAGTGGCCATCTCCTTCAATTCTCTTTTCTTGCGCTCTACCACACCATTTTGCTGAGGTGTGTAAGGCACGTAATGTTGCATTCGAATGTAATTTTTTTCACATAGCCATGGTAGGTTCTTTTTAACATATTCCTTGTCATTATCAGTCTTTAATATCTTGATCTTATTCCCACTCAAGTTCTCAACCAAGGCCTTGAAAATTTTGATGATCTAGTCAAACACTTTAGATTTTTGCTTGACAAAATACACCCAACAGTATCTTCAGAAATCATCTATGAATGTTAAAACATACCTTGAGTTTCCATTGGAGGGTGTGGGAAGATGTCCTATCAGATATGAATGGATCAGATCAAGCACTTGTACAGCCCTTGCTTCCTTTCCCTTGACATACTTGCACTCAACATGCTTCCCAACAATGCATCCCTTGCATTTGCCTTTGGAAAACGATGCTTGGAAGCCCTTCAACCATGTTTTATTGCTTAGTGGTTGAAGATATATGTAATTGTAGTGTCTATTATCCCCTAAGTTTCACTTAAGTGATACTTCAAGTGATCCACCAAGGATTGGAACAAATCAGTGTTCTTATTCGGTGCTCAAGAAGTTCCATGGTTTCATCAAGGCCAATTGTGGTCATTTTTTGACATGTTCACACCCCTCGGGGGAATTGTAATAAATGACATAGCATGATGGTGTCTTTTTGTAAAATTATTGGCATTCTTAGGACTTGGTCATCAAGTTCATCATCCGCAAGTGTTTTTTCCCTCGTCAATTATGTGATGCTTTTTTAAGCGACATATATTTTTTCGTGTTTTTCACTCAAAATCCTCCAAAGATGGGATGGTGAAATTGGTGATTTTGTACTAAAAGGTTATAATATACTAGGGTATATATATTATACTATGCTATTCATAGTATTAAAGTTTCATGGACATGCACTAAGTCTTTCATAGGATTTTTTAATTTTTAGTTTTTTAATAAAATCATCGATAAAGGTGTATTTTAAATGTAAAATTTCAAAAGGTCATAAAATTAGGCCTAAGGAGCCAATTTGGTCATGGGTATGTTCAATTTTGGACCCACATCCCCCAATAAAACCCTAAACCCACTTTTTAGAGTCAAATTAGTAGTTTTCAATTATTAATTTTGTTTTTCTCTCCAAAGAGGGTCAAATAAATGGGAAAATTGCAGAAAATTGAATTCATAAATCAAATGAAGCTTGTCTGGGACTTGTCTCTAAGGTGTTAGGTAGGCTTAGGATATTTTTGGTGCATTAATTAAGATGTTAAATCATCTACAATCAACAAGAGAGAAGCTCCTACTTGTCTCCTTCAAAATAGGGTGCATTCTGCTCATGGAGGGCGCATTCCTCCAAATGGAGGAGTTGGATGGAGAGGTGGAGGCTTCCCAAAGAAAGTGGGATAAATAATGAGAGGTGGAAGCCTCCCATACCATGAATTCATACTTCCTCTCACCATTCTCTCAACTCCAAAATCCACCTCCTCATTGGGAATTGCACCCCTTGGGGTTTGGGTTGTTTTCTGGCTATAAAAGCATGGTCTTTCTCCTCATTCAAAAGGATCTATTGAACATCTTCCCATTGCACTTTTGTTGTTGATATTTTGTTAATAATATTGAAGGATTGGAGACAAGTGTGTGTGACTGAAATTTGATCTTGAGACTTGATCAAATTTGAGTTGAAATTGGATGAATATCATGCATTATTTTTGTCAAATGATGTGTTTAGTTCTAGTTTAATTTTAATAACTATTTGTTACTGTCAAGCTACTTATTTGAATTTCATTATCAGAATTTTATAGGAGAAAAAGACTATAAGTCTTTTCCATTATTAGTCCTTAAGATCTTGATATTATTCCCAATCAAGTTCTCAACCAAATCCTTGAAAATTTTGAAGATCTCAAACCCTTCAGATTTTTGCTTGAGGAAATACACCCAACAATATCTTGAGAAACCATCTATGAATGTTAAGACATACCTTGAGTTTCCATAGGAAGGTGTGGGAAGAGGTCCTATCATATATGAATGGATCATATCAAGCACTTCAACAACACTTCTTTCCATTCCCTTGTCATAATTGCGCTCAACATGCTTCCCAACAATGCATCCCTTACATGTCCCTTTGGAAAACTTGATGCTTGGATGCCTTTCAACCATGTTTTATTTGCTTAGTGCTTGAATATATCTATAGTTGTGGTGTCTGTTATCCACTAAGTTTCTCTTAGGGTATTTTTCAAGTGATCCACTAAGGATTGGAACAAATCAGTGTTCTTACTCAGTGCTCAGGAAGTTCCATGGTTTCGTGAGGGCTAGTTCTGGTCACCTTTTCGCATGTTCACACCCCCTTGGAGGAATTGTAATAAATGACATAGCATGATGGTTTGGCCTTATTAGGACTTGGTCCTCAAGGTAATCATCCTTGAGTGTTTTTTCCCTCCTCAATTATGTGACTTTTTTTAAGCGACATAAAAATTTTGAGTTTTTCACTCAAAATCCTCCAAAGTCGGGATGGTGAAATTGGTGATTTTGTCTTAAAAAGTTATTAAAACCTATGGTCTATCTATTATACCATTATAGTGATAGTACTAAAGTTTCATGAACATGCGCTAAGTCTTTCATAGGGGTTTTTAATTTTTATTTTTTAATAAAATGACAGATAAGGTGTATTTTAATTGTAAAAGTTCAAAAGGTAATGGGAAAATTAGAGAAAATCTAGTTCCTAAATCAAAGGTAGCATGTTTGGGACTTGTCTATGAGGTGTCAGGTAGGTTTAGGATCTTGTCTAGAGAAAAAAGAAAAGGAATATGAAACAATGCTCTTAACTCTTCAATTTTTTCTTTTAGATCCATTTATTTATATAGATGCATTTTGTTTTAGTTGTATTTGTCGGATCCCTTGGAGTATCGTTACAAGGTATCACACGGAGGTTCAAATGCTTATACCCAAGGGCTCATTGTTTTGTTTCTCATCCTTACAATAGATTTGTCTTTAATTAAAAATAGATTGATGGGTTAAATTGAGAAGTTTTAAAAGGCCATGAAGTTAATTCGGATTATTTTTGTTTTGTCTAACATAATTTCTTTTTGAATGCAGTCGAGTTATAGCTTAGTATGTAGATGTGTTATTTAAAAATATAGAGACATAGATATGTATTTTGATAGGTATTGTATTTGAAATTATGAGGTAGATTTGGTATTTGAATGTATGATATATTATTGTACAAAGGTAAATGTGTAGATATACTGTAATTACAAATTAATAATGAAACCCTTGTCGTTCAATCTATTTAAATTTACTTACTCAAAGAGATTTAAATCCTTAAAAAATGAGGTTAAAACTTATTGCTGATATGCAGATCTGCTGCATAAATTTTGTGGAAAATGAAAAAACACGACTTGTCATTGTAAACATTTAAATAGAAGTGATAAGTTGCATTTAAATTTTAAAAAAGTAAACCGTTGTTAGGTTGACTGAAATATAAACGGTCCTACTATCTTACCATTTGTTGCCGTTTTAGTACTCATCGTCTCACTACGATCTATTTTGTAGGTGTGAGTCTTTGTGTGGTGTGCAAAGTCTGGCTCTGACTCTGTGAACGAAGTCTGGATTTGATGTTGAGCAGGAGTCTGAATTTGAGGAATCAGTTACATATAAAAAAAATAAAACAAAATATGGATCGGGCCTCAACTACAGTGTAACACCTTTTAGGTATCAACATTTATCAATGTGTGCACATAGTTCTCAACTCATGCACATGGAGCATGAACTTGATGGAGTTTGTTTGAGTCACATTAAAAACAAAACAAAAAAATCATTAAATTAACTAATATAATTTAAATTACTTCATGTAAATCATTGGCCAGTATGAATTAGTATTGCGCACATTTGCTTGAGAAAAGGAGGAGGGTTCAATTCCAAGATCACTCCTCTGAAATGTCATCCCAATATCTCCATACTTGTTGGAATTATGTAATTACTCCACTGTTAGACTGCAACAGATTTTGAAGCGGCAACCTCAGCTGCCGAAAAATTGAAGAGCCATCATCATCCAGTTTGTGACTGCCGCAACACTGAAGAGTCACAGCACCGCCACATCGCCTCAACACCTGACAAAATAACAAATTATTAAAGCATAAAAAACCATTTTTATATGTCAGCTGAGAAGATCTATTTTTTGAAGAGGCAGCGTAGTTTATATTTCTATCATACTGTAACAAAGCATTAACATATTGTAAATCATTTGAACAGAGAAGCCCGTTTTGTTAGCGAAGGCTCAATTAGCATTTAATGGCCGACTTAGTTAAAATTCTATAAATAATTTCTTTGTAAACCATATTTCATAGCCTGAATATGAACAGTAGAGCGTAATAGAAACTCATTTGAAACTCTGATAATTTCCTGTGTAATTCTATTTTTGAAAAAACTCTTTTTTTTTTTATGTTGGCTTGCTATAGCAGCTCATGTTTTTAGTTTGAATGTTGTTGATGTATTGAGTAGAATATTTGTGATTAAGCTTCTGGACGTCGGGGTCATCAAATCAGTGCAAAAATAGAGAGTTGTGCGTGAGCTGTGAGCAGTCGCAGCTAGTGGATTTAAGCGTATAAAGTGTTGCCGGCTGTAACAGCTAGTTGTAACACAATCTTGGAAGTGCCGGTAGCAGTAGCAGCTGAGCTGCAACAATCATGTACGTGATGGGGTTGTTATTTTGAGCTCTGTTAGTAAAGCTGTACATTGCTGAGAAAATCTGTACATTGTTGAGAAGAGCTGAACATTGACTGTAAGTGGTTTTCTGAGCTATACGTGAAGTCTCAAGTGCTGCTAAGGAAAGGAGCAGAACTCCCCTACCTTCCCCACATTGGTATCAGACGTGGTTAAGTTTCATCTCTTATTTAAGAGTCTGGTTAAGTTTTATTGCTCATTTGTTTTTGAAATTAATTTAAATGGCTATGAACAACAGTATAGTACAGCCACAAATTCCAGTGTTGTCTGAAAGGATATATGACACATGGTTTATTAAGATGAGAACTATTCTGCGCGCTCAGGATCTTTGGGAGTTTGTTACGATTGGATATCCTGAACCATCAAATCAAGCGGCTGAGTTGGCTTTGACCAATGCTGAACATGTTCTGTTGAAGGAAAGTTAGAAGAAAGATAATAAAGCTCTTGGTCTCATTCAGCAAGGCCTGAGTGAATCTATTTTTCCGAAGATATCAAGTGCTGAGTCTTCAAAGAAATCTTGGGACACTCTTGAAACGTGCTATCAAGGTGTGACCAAGGTGAAGAACGTTAAGTTGCAGAATTTGAGAAGAGACTTTGAGAATATGAAGATGAAAGACAATGCGACTGTTGATAATTTCATGACACAAGTCATGAGTGTTGTGAACCAGCTACGACAGTATGGTGAAGATTTTCCAGATCAACATGTGATTGAAAAGTTGTTGAGATGTTTGCCGAATAAGTTTGAAGCTGTGGTTGTTCCAATTGAAGAGTTTAAAAATCTCATTCAAATGCACATTGATGAGCTGACTGGTTCATTGCTTGCTCATGAATCAAGAATGAACAAGTATGATGACACTCCTTTAGAAAATGCTTTTAAATCTCAGTTAAATGTTACTAGAGTTAGAGGCAGAGGAATATCTAGTAACAGAGGAAGAGGAGGATGAAGTGTTGTTCATAGTGACAGCAAAAATGATTCTGAAAATGAAGAGAAGTTACAGTAGATTACTCCTAGCGTAAGGGGGAGTAGCAGCAGATCAGGATAGTCAAGAAATCACAAGTATGATAAATCTAAAGTTCAATGTTTTTATTGTAAGAAATTTGGGCATTTTGCTAACAAGTGTTGGAAGAAACAAGCAGATGCTAGTAAGTTGTCTACACACATGACATAGGAGACTAAAAATGAAGAACAACCTATGTTTTTGACTTGTAATATCACCCAGGAAAGTTCAAAAGATATTTGGTTTTTGGACAGCGCATGCAGCAACCACATGACTGGAAATAAGGAATTATTTTCAATTCTAGATACTAGCATATAGTCTAAAGAAAAGTTGGGTAATGACTATAAGGTAAAAGTTAATGGTAAAGGTGTGATTGTTTTGTATGCAAAAGATGGTAAAAGAAGAACTATTCATGATGTTTATTATATTCCTGGTTTGATGTGTAATTTATTGAGTGTCGGACAATTGTTGAAAAAAGAATACAGAGTATTCTTTAAGAAAAATGTATGCACTATTTATGATAAATATCCAAGTAAACAGTTGATTGCCAGAGTAGAGATGACAAATAATAGAATGTTTCCGTTGATTATGAGAAATGATTTGACTAACTCTTTGAATGCTTATAAAACTAAGAGTTTAGATAAATCATGGTTATGGCATTTGAGATATGGTCATTTACATTTTGGTGGTTTAGAATTGCTAAAGAAGAAGCAGATGGTAAAAATATTGCCTAGTATTGAGTAGCCAGCAGACTCATGTGAAAGTTGCATATTGGGAAAGCATCATAGAGGGAAATTTATTTCTGGAGCCTCAAACAGAGCAAAGGAACCATTGGAGCTGGTACACACTAATTTGTGTGAACCGATGCAAACACCTTCTTTGACTGGTAATGTTTATTTTATGTCTTTATTGATGATTACAGTCGAAAAACTTGGGTGAAACAGAAATCTCAAGCATTTTATGTGTTTAAAAGTTTTAAAGCTATGGCTGAAAAAGAGTGTAACAAATTTATTAAAGTATTGAGATTGGATGGAGGAGGTGAGTATATGTCAAATGAATTTATGGATTTTTGTGAGTATATGTCAAATGAATTTATGGAATTTTGTAAGTATCATTGAATTAAAAGGCAGATTACTACACGCTACACTCCACAACAAAACGGTGTAGCAGAAAGGAAGAATAGAACCATTATGAACATGGCTCGAAGTATGATGAAGGAGAAACATCTTCCAAATGAATATTGGGGTGACACTGTTACTTGTTCAGTGTACATCCTGAATAGAAGCCCAATGAAAAGCATGAAGGATCGTGTTCCTCAGCAAGCTTGGAGCGGTAAGTGTAGCAGCATATCTCATTTAAGCATTTTTGGTTATGTAGCTTATGCACATGTACCTGAAGAGTTGAGGAGAAAGTTAGATGACAGAAGTCAGAAATGTATTTCTGTTGGATATAGTGAAGAATCTAAAGCATATAGACTTTATAATCCCATCACCAAGAAGTATGTAATTAGCAGAGATGTGGTGTTTAAAGAAGAAGAAGCATGGGATGGGAGCATTGATAAATTAGTTGGTGAGGAAGCTGTAACACCTCACGCAGAAGATGAAGAAGATGAACATGGCACACATGGAGGACAGTTGAATCCACATACACCAGCAGCAAGGACACCTACCAGAACGCCCAGAGCTCATGAACATGGTGAACCATCAAGTGTTGGTGGATGGAAAGGAACAGGATCGGAGGTAAGTAATGAATCAAATCGTACATTGGAATCATTAAGAAACAAAGTTAGAGGTCAGAAGACTAGAAGTTTAAGAGAATTATATGAACAGAATGATGAAGTAGATCAAGTTTCAAATTTTGCATTTATAGCATGTGATCCTATAGATTTTGATGAAGCTGTTAAGAAGGATGTTTGGATAAAAGCAATGGATGAAGAAATTGATGCCATAGAAAGAAATAATACTTGGAATCTTGTAGATTTTCCTAAAGATAAAAATTGTATTGGTGTCAAATGGATTTATAAAACTAAGTTAAATGTTGATGGTGATGTTGAAAAATATAAAGAAAGACTTGTTGCTCAGGGGTTTAGTCAACAACCTGGAATTGATTATAATGAGACATTTGCACCTGTAGCCAGACTTGATACGGTAAGAATGGTATTAGCTATTGCTGCTCATAATAAATGGTATGTATATCAAATGGATGTAATGTCCGCATTTTTGAATGGATCTTTAGAAGAAGAGGTTTATGTAATACAACCTCCAGGATATGAGGTTGATGGACAAGAAGACAAAGTCTACAGATTGAAGAAAGCATTGTATGGTTGAAGCAGGCACCAAGAGTTTGGTACAGCAGAATTGATGAATATCTGAATGGTGAAGGATTCAGCAGAAGTCCAAGTGAACCAACATTGTATACAAAGGTAAACCAAGAAGGTAAAATACTGATTGTTTGTTTATATGTGGATGATTTGATATTCATTGGAGATCTCTCAGTAGATGAGTTCAAGAAAGCCATGAAAACAGAATTTGAGATGACTGATTTAGGAATGATGAAATATTTCCTTCATATTGAAGTAATCCAATCTGAAGATGGTATTTTTATATGTCAGTCTAAATATGAAAATGATGTATTGAAAAGATTCAGAATGTTGAATTGTAAGCCAGCTGTAACTCCAATAGCAACTGGCACAAAACTCAGTAAGGAATATGATGGGTCAAAGGTTGATCCAACGATATATAAGAGACTAGTTGGAAGTCTCATGTACTTAAATACAATAAGACCTGATATAATGTTTGTAGTAAGTTTAATTTCAAAGTTCATGGAAACACCAAAAAGCACCTACTAGCAAGCTGGAAAGAGAATCCTAAGATACATTACCGGAACAACAAATTTTGGTATCCAGTATACATCTAATTCAAATTTTAAGTTGATTAGATACAATGACAGTGATTTTGCAGGTTCTATTGATGATAGAAAGAGCACATATGGATATGTGTTCAGTTTTGGATCGGGATCAGTAGCATGGGCATCGAAGAAGCAGTCCATTGTGACACTATCCTCTGCTAAGGCAAAGTATGTTGCTGCAACAGCAGTTGCATGTCAAACAGTTTGGATGAGAAGAACTCTTTCTGAATTACAGCTTGAATAAAATGAACCAACTCCAATCTTTTGTGATAATAACTCCGCTATTAAACTATCACGAAATCATGTCTTTCACAAAAGAAGTAAGCATATTGATACAAGATATCATTTTATTCATGAACTAATAAACAACAATGAAATCAATGTGGAATTTTGCATATCAAGAAATCAGTTTGTAGACTTGTTTACAAAACCATTGGAAAAAAAATTGTTTGAACTTCATAGGAAAAACATTGGGGTTTGTAAGCTGTAACAGAAATCAAGTGTTACAAAATTTTGTTTTTTGAAGTGTAGTAATTAAGGGGGGGAATGTTGGAATTATGTAATTACTCAACCGTCAGACTGCAACAGATTTTGAAGCGGCAACATCAGCTGCCGGAAATTTGAAGAGCCATCACCATCCAGCTTGTGACCGCCGCAACACTGAAGAGTCATAGCACCGCCACACCGCCTCAACACCTGACAAAACAACAAATTATTAAAACATAAAAAACCATTTTTATATGTCAGCTGAGCGGATCTATTTTCTAAAGAGGAAGCGTAGTTTATATTTATGTTAGACTATAACAGAACATTAACATATTGTAAATCATTTGAACACAGAAGCCCGTTTTGTTAGTGAAGGGCCAATTAGCATTTAATGGCCAACTTAGTTAAAATTCTATAAATACTTGCTTTGTAAACCATATTTCATAGCTTGAATACGAACAGAGGAGCGTAATTGAAATAGAGTTGAAACTCTGATAATTTCCTATGTAATTATGTTTTTGAAAAAACTCAGTTTTATTTTTTTATGTTGGCTTGCTGTAGCAGCTCGTGTTTTTAATTTGAATGTTGTTTATGTATTAAGTAGAATATTTGTGATAAGTTTCTAGACGCAGGGGTCATCAAATCAGTGCAAAAATAAATAGTTGTGCGTGAACTGTGAGCAGTCGCAGCTAGTGTATTTAAGCGTATAAAGTGTTGCCAGCTGTAACACAATCTTGGAAGTGCCGGTGGCAGTAGCAGCCGAGCTGCAACAATCATGTACGTGTTGGGGTTGTTATTTTGAGCTCTGTCAGTAAAGTTGTACATTGCTGAGAAAATATGTACATTGTTGAGAAGAGCTGCACATTGACTGTAAATGGTTTTTTGAGCTGTACGTGAAGTCTCAAGTGCTGCTAAGGAAAGGAGCGGCACTCCCCTGCCTTCCCCATAATACTGCCGGTTTAAACAACACATTGAAGAGACCACCGTTAGATAACTGTAGTCGGATTGCCAATGCAATGATTATACAACTTTGATCTACCCCCAACAGGGTTGGAATTTCAAATGATGGACACCGGTCAAAATTGCCGATAACTACCAAAATTTAAAATATTTTTTATATTTTAAATCAGATTTTGATGGTTCTTCTAAAATCTTAGTTGTATTTGATGGGTAAATTAACCCATGACAAGGCCATTTACCCGTCAAATTCTATCAATGGCCCCAGTATGATCCCGACTCACCGACACTGCTTGTGAATACAATCACTCATTAAAAAAAAAAGCTATTAGCATTAACTATTTTGCTGATCAGATAACAGGTCACTTAATGGTCGAGAAAAAGGTATTCACTCAGAGTATCGGGTTCTTGCTATCTATAAGTATAGACAATATCTCCTAGGTATAGTGAGGCATGATTAATCTAATCCTTAAAAAGCAATTCATTAAGCTGAAGAGTATTTAATGCGACTGCAGTAAGTAGGTTTGATAATAGTTGGATCTTGCGCTGCTCTAGATTTAACAGTAATCAAACCTACTGCACCAGCATTAAATGTTTTACAGCTCAATAGTCTAGAGACGACGCCATCCCCTTCTGCTCAACAAAAAGCTAACATGTCTATTCATCTACCATCACCTTAACCTCAATTGCAAGACTGAGTAGTTGTTTGCTGAGATATTGCATATTGCTGGGATTCTAGACATACAGATGTAAGCCTGGACAGATGACTGCTAATACCTTGCTGAGAGTCGAGTGATCTTTCGATCTACTAGTTTCTTAGAGTGAATGTATATGTGTCGGTATAGTTTACATGTGAATTTTTATAAATT
Source organism: Pseudotsuga menziesii (assembly GCA_001517045.1). Classification (NCBI taxonomy): domain Eukaryota; kingdom Viridiplantae; phylum Streptophyta; class Pinopsida; order Pinales; family Pinaceae; genus Pseudotsuga; species Pseudotsuga menziesii. The sequence continues at coordinate 238,243 of LPNX010963646.1, forward strand.
CAAAGGAGTTTATATGTTGAATATGCAATTAGTAAGAATTGTATGCATTATATGCCCGTGCGAACTGTGTTAATTGACAATGATATGGATGTATCAATACTATCCTTGTTAGTACTGATTAGAGTACATAAATGAGCTCTTATCACGTTGGGTACCTATCGCATGAAATGTAAAGTCTATTATGTAAATGGTGGTGTTCTATTGATAATGTTTATTGTTATGTCAAGGGGTAGAGCTAATTTGTTGGTCAAATGGAATAATTATAAGGAGTCCAATGTAATGTAGTAATTGGTAATTGTCTCGCGCAGTCCTTATGCATTAATTCAATAATGCCTGACGAGAGATTTGTCAATTCAAATCAATATGTAATGGATGATACAGAGACATTATTTATATAAACATTTGATAAATAGTTGCTTTAACTTTGTATAAATCTAAATTATGGGGCCCAGCCGTTATCACCAATGGAAATGTGAAAGATCCTCTTAAAAGAGGGAGTTAAAAGCAAGCTTTGGGTATAATGGTGGTTAAAAGCATTCTGATCAGCTTATAAGGTAGTTAAAAGAAAAAATTTCTTGGAATGCTGGTTTAAGTGATTTAAAGACCTTATTTAGAAATAGTTAAATGAAATAGAATTTTATTTTTCTTCTTGTTAAATGAAGTTTGAACAAATATTTCCCATATCATGATGAATATCATTTCCCATGGGTTTACTACATAAAACCCACCTTAACCAACTTCCACCATGGTATCTATGGCAAAGTAGAGTGATTGCTCGACCCTTCTTAAAAGTCGAGTTTTAGATACCCAAAGTGTGAAGACAGGATGTTGTTATCCTATTTTTATAAATTTATTAAAACTAAATGGAAGATAGCCACATACAAGTGTTACTCGTATAGTCACAACTTGAAACAATTTGCACTTGAATTAAATTATATAAATAAATAAATGTATGTTTGGATGCTGTTACTGTTTTAATAATAACAAGTTTGTTACCTTTTTATTTAATTTTTTTTATATAACTATAATATAAAATACAATTTACTTTTTACAAGTTTATTAGAATGGGTAGTTTATTTTTTTACAAATATATTAGAATGGATTGTCTAAGTCAACATATATGTTATTAAGTACATCATAATAAATATTTGTGTGTAATTTTTATATGTCATTATGTAAACAAATGAGTATATCAATGTTAGGATTATTACTATATTAATTTGTGAATATGTGAAACAAGGTTAAGCCACAATAATGGTAAATAAGTTTATGCATTATGCTTATGTAATAGAATAATTATGTTAGTATACTAGATTTTTATATAAAAGAAGTTATGTCATATATCCAAAATTAACTATGTGTATGCACTATGCTTGTTATTGCCATATAATTTAATAATCATCTTATGATAACTATATTCCATTAATATTATCTGTATGCAAGTACCTTATTACCATTGTATAATAGTTACACATAGCTTAATATATTCAATATTATATATGCATTTAAAAGATTGATATGTAATTAACTATGTGTATGCATTATATGCTTGTTATTGCCATATAATTTAATAAACATCTCATGATAATTATATTCCATTAATATTATCCAAGTATACTACTACCTTATTACCATTGTATAATAGTTACACATAGCTTAACATATTCAATATTATGTATGCGTTTAAAACTGTAACATATTCAATATTATATATGCATTTAAAACTGATATTGGAATGTAACTATATAGTCATTATATATATTATATTATATTTAATTATTATGTATGCATTTTATATTTAAAAGTGTCATTGATATGTAACTAATATAATTACATAATTGTGCATATATTACGTTTAAATATCAAATATGCATTTTATGTTCTGTGTGTGATTCAGAGATAACTAATGAAGTTACATAAAGTATATTGAAGGTTATATACATATTTTATATTCACATATTTGGTGATTTGGTTTAAAGTTAATATTTCATATCTACATATTTTTCTCAGCTTTCATAAATCCGTTTAGGGAGAATTTATAAGTTTAGTGAATGTTTACATTCAATTGTTAAGTTATACGTCGAAATGTATTGCATAATAGTGAGGTTTATAATGGTCCCTTTTATGATTATATAATTTTATATGTCATATAGAATGGTTAAAAGAAAGTTTGCTCTAAATGATATTTATTATTGGTATAAATATGAATGTTTTTCATTTGATTGATTATAGTGGTTAACTATACTAGTTATTTCAAAATTAAAATATATAGGTTTATTGGAAGCGAATTAAGAAGTATGCTTATAATTGTTGATTATAATTATTAATTTATAAATGTTTTCCACCCTCAAAATCATAAAATAAGTGAGATTTGAGGAAGGAATTATTGAATGTATTGCAAATGTAAGCTAGGGGTTATTGAAGGCTCCTACATCATCATGGCCATTTCCTATAAAGGGTAATTCTAGGAATTGAAATTACTACATTAGGTGTTGCAAGTTATGTTGATGGAATTAAAGGAACATGAATGAGCCTCGAATAATACATGATTTTGATAATAAATTGGCGAATATCGATATGTTTTTTTTACAAGTGATAAATTCATTGTAATGAATTGTATTTATTAGCTTTTTGTCATCATATATTGATATGGTTAAGTGTGTTAATTATCAGTTAAAAATATTATTTTTACATAGATGAATTTTATATAATTCCTTTGAATGGTTAATGGGTGGAATTATAGTTATAATTGTCATTTATGTAATTATGTGTTAAATCATGGTTCAAAGGTGTCACTTAAAGGATGAAATGTGTGTGTGTGTGTGTGCGTGTGTGTACCGATGATGTATTTCAACTTACAAGGATTGACATGCTCTTATTTGTTGAACATTCGAGTATGTGTCGAAATGGTTAAACAATGATGTTTTTCGTCAAATGAAATTTGGAGACAATTAACACAATGATGCTAACAATATGACATGGTGAATCCTAAATAAAATGACGACTAATCCTCAAGATGGAACTTGATGAGACTATTGATGCATAAAGGATGTGACTGGGGAAGTATGTCGATGTGGTCATATTACCATGTAAATGATAAATTAAGATAAGGATGGGATGAGCTCCTTGACTTGGGAATAACGATATAAAGAAATGACTATGAAATTAAAATTAGCATCATCGTCTAAGTCACTAAATCCTGATAGGTTGGAAAGACATATAAATTGAGAGTCAATTTTATTAATATATTTGGGTTTGGGAGAATCCTTATGATAGTGATGAATACTTACCCATTGATTATTGATGATATAATAGACGTTATTTATTTAGAAATTCGCAATTGTAAAATTACCATCTATATTTTATTAAGAATTTTATACCTTCTCTCCTTTGAAGAGAGGATAGCCAAATAGATTTGAATTCTTACTTACCTTTCAATGTCCATTAAAGGTTGATTAACTATTCACACGATATACCTTGTAGCTAATTCAAATATCACAAAGCATCCTCATGTGATACTAGGAGGTGTTGAAAATCTAGGTCAGTTTTGGAAATTATTGAAAGTAAATTACTGGATTTACATTACGTGAAATTGTTATTGAATTAAAAAAAATGTGTCGGAACCTTATTTGAAACATAAAGTCAACAACGCTTATGCGAATTATCATTTGATGAAGAGATACTAGAATGAGATAAACACATGAATGTGAAAAGGAAGTGAAACTAGCATTGAATATACAATAAGAATTAACTTCGAGACAAAGTCTAATAAAGTGTGGGAGTATGCAATGCCCCACTTAAGGATAGGAAAAGTAATTGAATAAAATCATTCTATAAGATAAATAGATGTGACGATTTGATACTAAGGTATAATTGTTGATGTCTTTGGGTAAGCGAGCATGGCATGATTCATTTAGCAGGAATCTAATATCAGGCATAGATACAGTCCAAATACTGCGACCTGAGAGGACGCATTTAAATTACATAGAAAATATACATACTTATTCTAGAACTTTGGGACGAAGTTTCATGAAGTGGAGGTGTATGTAACACCCTATTTTTACCCTGACTCTTGAGATAGGAATAAATTTTATTTGAGGGAATTCTATGACGAATGACCTAGATCTTTATTAAATTCATATTGAAAATATGGTATCGACGTATTTTTGGGGGCATCTGGTTTTAGATGGCATGAACGTGTGAGAAGCAATGCATTATTTATGATATATGACCTATGAAGAATTATCTCACATGTTGATGAGTAAAATTATGAGTATGAAAATGATGTCAAATTTTGGCTAATTATGAATGCAGTTATATTATGGATTTTGTGAATGAAAAATCATGTGAAGTTATCAACAAGGATTTAAACTTGTATAATGTTTAATGATGGACAAAATTTATGTATTATGTACTCTGATGGTTTGTGGAGTGTGACATGAAAAGGAGGTACATGAACTGCAAGAAAGCATTTGTATGCAAAGACTCTAGTTGGGTCAACGATTATGGTAGGTGATATCAATCTTGTTTATAATATGATTAAATTGTGATATGTTTGATGCAATGACATGCATGGAATCTGGATGAGTAGGGAAAACCTCGACAATTGAGATCGATTGATAGTATGTTATGATTGAAATATTATTTACGATATTTGATGCACAGATTGTTATATGTGCAGGTGATGGGATATAATTTCCAATCGACCCGCTTCAAGTGACGGGGATGATAAATTATATGTGTAAGTATAGAAAATTGGATGGAATAATGAACTTTGAATAGAGTGAGGAAAACCCCAATTCGTTAGATGTATGTGTCATGAGGGTAGGATGCGAGTTGGTCACTCGCGAATATTATTACGGGGGTGCGCAATCAGGATTCAACCTTATTCCCCAGGAACCACCTGGCTCTTCACAGGGTAGGAGAACTGAGGTAACATAGGATCAGTTGTCATAACCAACACCCCGCTTATGGGAATTATCAGAAGGGCGTGCTGGGAGCACAAGACCTTCATAATTATGGTCGTGACAGGAATGCAGCGGTAATCAAACATCTATTTAAATTAATCATTTACATGGTAATAAATAAGTAAATAATAAATTGATCATAAACAACTTTAAATAAGTAAATAATGATCAATAAATAAATAAAATAAAATAAAGTGAAAATAATAAATCCGTTAATAGAGTAAATTAAGGAACCTGAACTAAAGTGAAATCCTAAATAATCAGAAACGAATCATAGAACTAAAGATAACTAAAAAGTGGGTGGGTAAATAAAATAAATTGATTGATTGATTAAATTAAAGTGACTATTTAACTGAAAGTGTTGCATGGGATGCAAGGAAATTAACGAAAAGGTTAATAGAAGCTAAAGAAAAGGAAGAGCAGGGGAGCTTCATGTATATCTTGATTTTCTTCTTTGGTCTTGCCATAGTTTTGAGCCCGAACCATTTTGGTGGTTCTGAGACGATTATGGAAGAGATTGGTTCAATACAATGTGAGTGGGGTTGGGAGCCTCCCAGCAGTAGCTCGGCATTGTATTTCTATTTCTAGCCACATATTTTCATCCCTGTTGAGCTCAAGGGTCCGGGGGGAAGGAGAGTACCCATCAAGAAATGGAAGGGAGGAAACTGATGGGTTCACTGTGATTGGAAATCCGTCTGGAGCATTCAACAAATATTATAGCAGAAAACAAGTTTTAGAGAACTAGTAGATCTTGGTGAGTTCACATGAGCTTGCAACGAGAATTTCGGCAACAGAAACAACCTTGGACAATACTAGCAAAATTTGACTTATTAACAAGTGAGGATTATTGTAATTTTTTGTGTTATCAAATTGTGTTTTTATTACCAACCACCTATACTATGAAATGAGAACTTTATACTAAGAACGAGAACTCCAGCCATAAAAACGATGATTTTTGCATAAAAAACACCAAAAACACCCCCCAAATAGAAAAATGTTGATACTAGTATACATGTTTTTTTTTCGAGGTAAAAAATTGAGTCATGGACTAAACATGCCATACTGTTGTTTAAAAAACTTTGAAATCAACCCCTAAATTGGAAAAATATTTTTTTCTTTAAGAGATAAAATACAACTTTTTTGAAACTTGCATATTAAACAAAAACAAATATTTCATAAATAATTTCACCACTCTAACCATTTAAAATCAAACAAATTATGATCTGATTCATAATGAAATCATAGATTAGACCCTACAAGAACAAATTATTCATATAATTGTCAAAAACTCCTTTAGATTTTCAATTACAAACATTATACTAATAAAAAACATATAAAATATTTCATGTGAAATTATTCAAACTCATTCATGGATTCTAACACCCTGTCAGAATCTATATTTTCTATAGATCAACGACTGGATATAATAATAATAATAATAAATAAACCCCTAACCCCCTGACCTGCCCCATTACATTACATTAAAATAAATAAATTAAACACCACC